>JAULJZ010194410.1:0-20504 GCA_032270985.1 Heliamphora pulchella | reverse complement strand
GAATTAATTTTAAAATGGTAGAGAGAACCAAATTAAAATGAATTTAAAGTTTTGCTCATCATAATTAACGGTTTTTTTTAATTATGTGATTCTCAGAATTAAAATGATTTTCAGCCCACTTGCTTGAATACTCAAAGAAAAAAACTTACGGAACCAAATTTTGTTAACTGAAAAAATAATTTAGATATAGCTTTAACTACCAATGGTATTCTTTCAATACCAGAAAATGTGTTTGTTTATAAAAAAGATTCTTTCTCGGGGCTGAAAGGCATGAAGAAAAAAAAGATTCAAAAACAAGGAGATGGTTTTCAGGGTAATTAATAGGCCACAGACTAGTGTGAAAAAGCCGAAAGATAGATGTTTTCACTGTAACCAGACATGGCACTGAAAAAAACTATGTCCAGTATTTCTCAATAAACAGAATAACAAGGGTAATTTTTGTTCACTGGTTGTGAAAACATATTTAGTGGTGTTATCTACCGGTACCTAATGTGTAAATACGGGAGCCACTAATCACGTCTGCAATTCATTGCAAGGGTTCCCAAAAACCAGACAACTCAGTGATGCGGAGATTTACCTACATATGGGTAATAATATAAAGATAACAGCAGTTGCAGTAGGAGATATCACTCTTAGTTTTGGTAGAAATCGAATTTTAATATTGAGAGATTGTCTTTATGTACCTGCCATTAGAAGAAACTTAGTTTCCATTTCTGAATTGGCTAAAGATATATATTTAGTTTATTTTAATAACTCTGTGGCTATTAAGGATAATAAACGAGCTATCTGTTCTGGTATATTGGTAGATGATCTTTATATTTTTACTCTATTCTCTCTTATACTGCAACTGACTAAAATTAATAACACATCTAATTTACTATATAAGAAAAAGTTTTCTTTTTTAATAAACGAAACATTTTTTTGACACTTACGCTTGGGCCATATTAATTTAAAAAGGATAAACAGACTGGTAACAAATAGACTTTTGAGTTCTTTGGAAGTGGAGGCACTTCCAGTCTATGAATCTTGTTTAAAAGGTAAAATGACCAAGAGGCCCTTTTTGGTCAAAAGCTATAGAGCTAAAGAACCGTTGGACCTGGTTCATTCTGATGTGTGTGGTCCTATGATAATTCGGGCTAGAGATGGCTTTGAGTACTTCATCATTTTCATTGATGACCACTCAAGATATAGATACATTTACCTGATGCACCGTAAGTCTAAATGCTTTGAGAAATTCAAAGAATTCAATGCGGAGGTAAAAAAGCATCTGAGTAAAAGTATCAAATCACTACGATCCAAGCGTGGTGGGGAATATCTTTTTAGAGAGTTTAAGGACTACTTATCATAAGAGGAGAATACATCCTAGTTGACTGCACCTAGCACTACGCAGCAGAATGGTGTAGCAGAAAGAAAGAATAGGACTCTTATGGAGATGGTAAGGTCCATGATGGGTTATTTAGGTTTACCTGATTCATTTTGGGGACTCACAATAGATACAGCGGCTTATATTCTGGATATGCTACCATCTAAGTCAGTACCTTCTACTCCCATAGAATTGTGGACCGGGCATAAGCGTAGTCTGAAACGCATTCGAATTTAGGAGTGTCTAGCACATGTGCTGAAAGGAAATACAAGTAAGTTGGAATCGAGGACAGAAGTCTATTTTTTTGTGGAATATCCCAAGGAAATGAAGGGTGATCTATTTTATAATCCTGAGGATCAGAAGGTCATTGTTAGCACTAATGTCCGATTCTTAGAAGAGGATTATATTATAGATCACAGACCCAAAAGCAACATTGTTCTAGAAGAACTAAGAGAAAATACCAGTAGAACGAAAGAACAAGTGTTATGCCCCAAACACCATGGTCACGCGAAAACCCACCAAAACACTCATTTAAGAAAAATAGATTTTTCTACAGTTGGAAATCAAAATACATGATTTGGATAAAAGATTTTTCAAGTTTATCTCTCATAAACAGTAAACATGCATTCTCATACATGAATAAGTATATCGCCAAAAGGTGTACAAAACCAGCCTAAACAGGCATCATATGTAAAAGTACATGTCTCAAAAAGGAAAGCTACAGCAAGTCTTCCATCACCTCTGCAACTAGGTCAACTCCACGTGCTCACTTGAAAAAGGTTTTACAGCAAAAATCCCACATCGTGAGCCGAAGCCCAATAGAACATAAACAATAAAACTGTAATACAGGTCATGCAATCATATGATGGGGGCTAGCTCGACCACAAAATCCAAACAGGTTTTTCTCTCAAAACCACACATTTTCATCCTTGAAACTATGCATATAATCCTGACATATATTATGCCACAGTTAAGGGAAAGCAGTAAAACACAGCATTCTCGACTCGGGACATGCAGCCGAGAAGACAAGATAAGAATGTAATCCTATGTACCGACTCTACCACACCAACAAAGGTAACAACTATAGACTCTTGTCCATTACTCCACAGCCGTGCAGGGTCCAATAAGTAATGACAAGTTCTATACGAAATCACGACAACGACGCCATTAACAGAGGCAACCGACAAATACTTAATTTACAGGACCTGAGCCCGAGGGAACTAAGCACCCACACGACTCAATTTACGGGGACTAACCCGAAGGAACTGAGTACCTATGCTGCGCACGTTTTTAAACTTGCACCGAAGAGTAATGGAAGCCCAACTCAACAAACCCACTGTCACGGTACATCTATGGATAAACATTTCAAAACCAACCCATAAAACAAATATACAACACATGTATATATGAGGGATCCAATCCATAAGCCATGAAGATCAAACAAAACATGTAAAAATATATTTTCACCTAAAACGTTTTAGAAGTTGAGACTCAACCCAAGGTTAGCTCCAAACCTCAACAGAACACGTTTTCTTCTCTCCAAACAATTCGTTTTTCAAACCTCTTTTGAAAACCATGGATGTTCACACATCCGAATCACGAATCAAATGGTATTTCAATTGGCTAACCTTTCCATTTAATCAATAGAATACCATAGAAAACCATTGGGCCATCAAAACCAAACCATCCAACCACCAAACTCACAGCCCACAAGTCAGTTGACTGAGCTCATCCACCAGTCGACTGAAAACACTATGGAAAAGCAAAATTTTCAACAAAGGAGCAGTTCAGTTGACTGACCCCATGAGTTCAGTCGACTGAACTCACCAAAAGATGATCCAGTCGACTGGACCTATAGGGTCAATCGACTGAACTCACCCAGAAAATGTTTTAAGCTATGGTTTTGATCTCTAATCCTCAAACCAAGCTTCAAAAATACCCGTTTTGACACCCAAGAGCATACCCGAGCTCAAGGCTATCATAAAACCTCATAAGAAACATCCAACTCCCGATTTCATCCAACCGAAACGTTGAAAAATAATTTTAACCCAAAACTGGATTTGAAACGTAAATCACATTTCATGCATTTTCAAACGGTAGAAACACGTAGGATTATACGTAGTACCCTCTAGCAGTTATACAGTCTAGGATCCTACCTCGGTGAGTTAAAAACTCGATACCTCAATCCACGTGCAAAATCGAGCGTCATCGGAATGAAATTCCATCCAGGTGGATGCGTAAACCACGATGCCAATACTAAGGATCAGCAGTTGGTTTGTCAAAAATCAAGCTCCGGGCCCCCAAGAAGTTAGAGAGAAGGCAGAGAGAAAATTGGAAGAAACTTAGGAGTTAAGTTCTGAAAATATCTTTTTGAAAAATATCTAACTCCAGATATTTATAGGCCTCCAAAATATCTTTTTTTTTAATTTTTGAAATTCGTACAAGAACTCCATACAACCCCGAGAACCAATCCCGCATGCTCAGATAAACTTAAACATGCATCAAAATGAGTAAATCATATATCATAGAATTATATATGAAAAACACACCATATATATATAAGTCTCAAAAAGAGATG
Organism: Heliamphora pulchella; assembly: GCA_032270985.1. Classification (NCBI taxonomy): domain Eukaryota; kingdom Viridiplantae; phylum Streptophyta; class Magnoliopsida; order Ericales; family Sarraceniaceae; genus Heliamphora; species Heliamphora pulchella. Next base: position 16,563 of record JAULJZ010194410.1, on the reverse strand, counting down.
GGTCCGGGTCTCACAACTCTCCCCCCTTAAGGAATTTCGCCTCCGAAATTCACTACAAGGTCACAAAGGAAAAAGCTCTGGGTATCTAGCACGCATCCTCGACTCCAGCTCCCATGTAGCCTCTTCAATCCCGTGATGAAGCCATAGAACTTTGACATATGCAATTGTTCTGCCTTACAACACTTGCTCCTTTGTATCAAGAATCTTCACTGGACGCTCCTCAGAAGTGGCATCTTCATCAACCCGTAACTCGGCCCAATCTAACATATGTAAAGGATCAGGCTCATATCTTCGAAGCATAGAAACGTGAAACACATTGTGCAGAGATGCTAACTGAGGTGGCAAAGCTAAACGGTAAGCAACCTCCCCAACCCTGTTAAGAATCTCAAAAGGCCTAATGAAGCGCAGTGACAGCTTCCCGCTACGAGCAAACCTCTATGAGGTGAGACCTTCAGGAATATGTGATCCCCTACTACAAACTCCAAAGGTCTTCTCCTCTGATCTGCATAACTCTTTTGACGGCTCTGAGCTGTCTAAAGACGTTGGCGAATCACTACAATCTTCTCCGTCGTCTCCCGCACCAAGTCGGGTCCCAAAACTGTGGTCTCTCCCACATCTGTCCAACATACTGGTGACCTACACTGTCTACCATACAAAGCTTCATGCGGTGCCATCCCAATACTTGACTGATAGCTGTTGTTGTATGCAAACTCTGCTAACGGCAAATGATTCTCCTAAGAACCTCTGAAATCAAGCATGCATGCCCTTAACATGTCCTCAAGAATCTGTATAGTCCTCTCAGATTGACCATCCATCTAGGGGTGAAAAGAAGTACTAAACATCAAGTTCGTCCCCAAAGCCTCCTGAAGACTCTGCCAAAAGTGCGATGTGAAGCGTGGATCTCGGTCAGAAATAATAGACACTGGCACTCCATGCAAGCAGACTATCTCTCTGACATACAAACGACTCAGTCGATCCACTGAATCCTTCACACAGATGGGGAGAAAGTGTGTAGACTTCGTCAACCTGTCAACCACAACCCAAACGGCATCGTGTCCCCTAGGTGAGCGAGAAAGTCCTGACACAAAGTCCATCGTGATGTTCTCCCACTTCCATTCGGATACCGATAACGGCTGTAACAATCCTCCCAGTTTCTGGTGCTCCGTCTTTACCTGCTGACAGGTAAGGCACCGAGAAACAAAATGAAGCACGTCCTTCTTCACTCTTGTCCAACAGAACTGGCGACGCAAATCATGGTACATCTTCGTGCCTCTAGGATACACTACAAGGCGTGAATGATGACACTCATGTAGCAAATCAGCTCGGCATGACTCTAGCACAAATAATCTCCCGACCATTCTTAGACTCTTGTCTGAACCCACAACCCATCCTGCTGTATCCTCTCCACTAGCAACACGATCTCTTATCATCTGAGCTTCCTAATCCGTCTGCTGGACCTCTAACACTCGTGCAATCAATGCTGATTGTGAAACTACTGAAACCAAGGTGGCCCCCGTTGCTGTATTCCCAAGACAGAGATGAAACTCTCCAATCTCTCCAAGCATGTCCCATTCCCGTATAGCCACAGAAGCTAACGAGCCATGAGATCTCCTACTAAGAGCGTCAGCTACAACGTTGACCTTCCCTGGATGATACTATAAGTCAAAATCATAATCCTCCAACAACTCCATCCATCGTCGTTGGCGTAAGTTTAGGTCCTTCTGCGAAAACAAGTATTTTAAGCTCTTGTGATCGGAGAAAATCTCGAAGTGTTCACCATAAAGATAGTGATGCTATGTCTTCAAGGCAAATACCACGGCTACCAACTCCAGATCGTGTGTCGGGTAGTTCTTCTCATGGATCTTCAGCTGCCGAGAACCAAAGGCTACAACCTTCCCTTTCTGCATCAAGACACAGCCCAAACAGTCGTGTGATGCATCACAATATACTGTATACCCCAAGCCTCGCTCTGGGATAATCAACACTGGTGCGCTAGTCAACCTCATTTTTAGCTCCTAGAATGCTGACTCACAGGACTCACTCCAGACAAGCACAACTCCCTTTCGCGTCAGACGCGTCATCGGCGTAGCAAGTCTAGCAAAGTCCTTCACGAACCATCGGTAGTAGTTTGCTAAACCCAGAAAACTACGGATCTCAAAGACGCTCTTCGGTCACTCCCAACCTGCCACAACATCAGTCTTCGACGAATCCACAGCTACTCCGTCTGTCGACACAACGTGTCCAAGGAACCTCACCTTAGACATCCAGAACTCGCACTTCTCGAACTTCGCATACAAGCGATGCTCTCTCAGAGTCTGCAGAACAATACGCAGGTGATCCTCGTGCGCCCCTCTAGTGCGTGAGTAGATGAGAATATCATCCACAAACACCACCACAAAACTGTCTAGATAAGGATGGAAGATCCAGTTCATCAAACCCATAAACATAGCAGGAGCGTTCATCAGGCCAAATGGCATAACCAGAAACTCATAGTGACCATAGTGAGTCCGAAAGGCGGTCTTCTCTATGTTCTCGTCCCTAATCCTCAACTGGTGGTATCCTGATCTCAAGTCGATCTTTGAAAAGTAGCTCGACCCCTTTAACTGATCAAACAAATCATCTATCCTCGGCATAGGATACTTGTTATTCACTGTCATCTGATTCAGTTTTCAATAGTCAATGCACAAACGCAAGGATCCATCCTTTTTCTTGACAAAAGGAGCAGGAGCTCCCCACGGTAAAGTGGCGTATAAATCCCCTGTCTAGCAACTCTTGGAGCTGTATCTTGAGCTCACGCAACTCAGCGGGTGCAAACTGATAAGATGGCATAGATATGGGGGCAGCCCCTGGAATCAACTCAATAGAGAACTCTACCTCGCGGCTCGGTGGCAACTCATATAGATCATCAGGAAAGACATCAGGATAGTCGCAGACCACCGAAGGTCACTCACCTCGAATCCCAACCTCCTCATCCAAGATGAGAGCTGCAAGGAGGGAACCTAAGTTGCCCTAGTTCCGCACAATACCCTGTATAGACACCAAGCCCTCAACCTAGTCACCAACAAAATAAAAGAAATCTCTCGCTGGTGTACAAATCGTCACCCTCCGTCGATCGCAATCAATAAAAGCATGATAGGCGGTCAGCCAATCTGTCCCTAGGACGACATCAAACGAGGTCATGTCGAGAATGATGAAGTCATACTCTAAACAACGATCGGCGACCTCCAACACACAGGATCTACAGACAAGACTTAACGTCACACTCCCACTAACTGGGGTCTCCACACTCAAGGTACTACCCAACTAGTCCATTTCAAGCCCCAAAGCAAATGCAAAAGCAGATGATATAAACAAATGTGATGCTCCCGTGTCTATAAGAACACTAGCGCATGTTCTGAAGACTAGAAGAGTACCTCTGATCATGGAGGTGGTAGTAGCAGCATCAGGCACGACCGGTGCTCTGGATGAACGGGGATCTACTAGAACATAATCTCTGGCCGGTGCACTATGGCCCTGAACTATAGACTGTCTGCCTGACTGCACTGAAGCGCCCCCTTCTGTAAATCTGGATGGTTGACGTCACTGAGCAGATGGAGTAACAGAAGCTCCAGTTGTGCTTCCTCGTCCGGGGAAATCCCTACGGATGTGCCCTGACTGGCCACACTCAAAACAAACTACTGGCCCTCTTCCCTAAGCCTGTGACTGCGACTGTGCTTGAACAGGCATGGGACTATGGCACTCTGCTGCACGGTGTCCAGGCCGCTGACATCTAAAGCAAGCAGACTCCCTCCTTTGCTCCGACCTTCCCGTTGAAGCTACGGGAGGAGAAGATGCAGAAGACTGTGGAGGATACTACCCCACTGGATGCGAACGCAGACCAGATGTCCGTTGACGCTTATTCTCCCTACGCCCCTGACTCTGTGCATGTTCCCCCCCTTGCTAACCCCTACTATCCCTGTCTCTTCGCGTCTCATTCAGAGTGTCTTCCACCTTCATGGCCATCTATACCAACTCTGTGAAGACCTGCATCTGGAATGCCGCCACCCTATCTCTGATAGTGGGCCTCAAACCCCTCTCAAATCGCTTCATACGAAACTCGTCAGTAGGTACGATCTCCTGTGCAAACCGGAACAGATTGGTGAACTCAGCCTCATACTCCACCACTGACATCGTCCCCTGAGTCAAAAATAGGAAATCCTCTCTGTAGAAATCCCTCAGTGTCACTAGAAAGTATTTCTCCAGAAATACCTTCGTGAATGCCTCCCAAGTGCCAGTAACTATAGTCCTGGTGAACTTCTACCACATGGGTGCACTCCCCCTCAGCTGGAAGGCATCAAAAGTAACCCTCATATCGTCCTCCTCAATCTGAAGGGTATCTAAGATCCTAGTGATCAGCTCTAGGCATTCAGTGGCTACCATGGGGTTGGGATCTCCAGAAAAGGTAGGAGGGTCCAAACGGCGGAACTCGTGCATTGCGATCGTTGCCCTTGGTTCAGGTATACTCTCCCTGCCCCTAGCGGCCTTAGCAAGTTGCCGGATGGAGCCGACCATCTCACGCAACAGATCTCCCTCGACAACAGGTCCTTGGGGTGCATTAGCATCCCCAACATCTGGGACTGGAATGTCCCTTCGGCCAGAACCACGGCCTCGGCCTCGACCATGGCCTCGTCCTCCCCGCGTGGACATAACTCTATACGAAAGCAACGTAACAGGATGAGCATCCATACAACATGTTATTGCTAACGTAAAAGACAGATAAGCATGCTAACACATAGCCACTTAATATCATGTCATTACATCTCACATACCGAGGAGAACCAGCAAGAAAGACTCGCCACTCTGGACAACCTACTCAAATTCCTTGCAAGAAATCACATCCGCGAAACGCGTCTCTAACATGGCTCCCAAGTTTATTATTCCAGACGCCCAAAGGTAAGACTAATCAATCCTAAGGTCCAACCTCCATACACACGTATACACCACAAGCTATCATGATGATGTTAGGAAAACGCTGTAACACTGCAATCAAGCACATATACGTCCTCACAAGGTGATGTACCCTCATTCCCATGGCTCTTAGGTGTTTGAACCCAGAGCTCTGATACCAAGTTGTCACGCCCCAAACACCAGGGTCATGCGAAAGCCCACCAAAACACTCATTTAAGAAAAATAGGTTTTTCTACAATTGGAAATCAAAATACTTCATTTGGATAAAAGATTTTCCAAGTTTAGCTCTCATAAACAGTAAACATGCATTCTCATACATGAATAAGCATATCGCCAAAAGGCGTACAAAACCAGCCTAAACAGGTGTCACATGTAAAAGTACATGTCTCAAAAGGAAAAGGTACAGCAAGTCTTCCATCACCTCTGCAACTAGGTCAACTCCACGTGCTCACTTAAAAAAGGTTTTACAGCAAAAATCTCACACCATGAGCCGAAGCCCAATAAAATATAAATAATAAAACTGTAATACAGGTCATGCAATCATATGGTGGGAGCTAGCTCGACCACAAAAGCCAAACAGGTTTTTCTCTCAAAATCACACATTTTCATCCTTGAAACTATGTATATAATCCTGACAGATATCATGCCACAGTTAAGGAAAAGCAGTAAAACACAGCACTCTCGACTCGGGACACGCAGCTGAGGAGACAAGATAAGAATGTAATCCTATGTACCGACTCTGCCACACCGACAAAGGTAACAACTATAAACTGTTGTCCATTACTCTACAGCCACGTAGGGTCCAATAAGTAATGACAAGTTCTATACGAAGTCACGACAATGACGCCATTAGTGGAGGTAACTGACAAATACTTAATTTACGGGACCTGAGCCCAAGGGAACTAAGCACTCACACGACTCAATTTATGGGGACTAACCCGAAGGAACTGAGTACCTACGCTGTGCACATTTCTGGACTTGCACCGAGGAGCAATAGAAGCCCAACTCAACAAACCCACTGTCACCGTACATATATGGATAAACATTTCAAAACTAACCCACAAAACAAATATACAACACATGTATATATGAGGGTTCCAATCTATGAACCATGGAGATCAAACAAAACATGTAAAAATATATTTTCACCCAAAACGTTTTAGAAGTTGAGACTCAACCCAAGGTTAGCTCCAAACCTCAAAAAAACACGTTTTCTTCTCACTAAACAATCCGTTTTCAAACTTCTTTTGAAAACCATGGATGTTCACACATCCAAATCACGGATCCAATGGTATTTCAATTGACTAACCTTTCCATTTAATCAATAGAATACTATAGAAAACCAGTGGGCCATCAAAACTAAACCATCCAACCACCAAACTCACAGTCCACAATTCAGTCGACTGGGCTCATCCACCAATCGACTAAAAAACACTCTGGAAAAGCAAAATTTTCAACAGAGGAGCAGTTCAGTCGACTGACCCCATGAGTTCAGTCGATTGAACTCACCAAAAGATGATCCAGTCGACTGGACCCATAGGGTCAGTCTACTGAACTCACCCAGAAAAAGTTTTAAGCTACGGTTTTGATCTCCAATCCTCAAACCAAGCTTCAAAAACATCTGTTTTGGATACCCAAGAGCATACCCAAGCTCAAGGCTATCATAAAACCTTGAAATAAACATCTAACTCCCGATTTCATCCAATCGAAACGCTAAAAAATGATTTTAACCCAAAATCGAATTTGAAACGTAAATCACATTTCATGCATTTTCAAATGGTAGAAACACGTAGGATTACACGTAGTACCCTCTAACAGTTATAGAGTCTAGAATCCTACCTCGGTGAGTTAAAATCTCGATGCTTAAATCCACGTGCAAAATCGAGCTTCGTCAGAATAGTATTCTGCCCTGATGGATGCGTAGACCGCGATGCCAATACTAAGGATCAACGGTTGGTTTGTCAAAAACCAAGCTCCCGGCCCCCGAGAAGTTAGAGAGAAGGCAGAGAGAAAACTGGAGAAAACTTAGGAGTTAAGTTTTAAAAATATCTTTTTGAAAAATATTTAACTCCAGATATTTATAGGCCTCCAAAATATCTTTTTTTTTTAATTTTTGAAATTCGCACAGGAACTCCCTACAACCCTTAGAACCAACCGCGTATGCTCAGATAAACTTAAACATGCATCAAAACGAGTAAATCATACATCATAGAATTATATATGCAAAACACACCATATATATATAAGTCTCAAAAAGAGACGGGTCAGGGTCTCACAACAAGTCACTGATATTCCATTACCTCGTCGTAGTGGAAGGTTTATCAAGACAGGTGCAAATCAAGAGCAGGATGCTGATACATAGAATTCTGATTCTGCACAGCATGTTTCTGCTAATATACAGACACAGGTAGTACCTCATCATAGTGAGAGGATTGTTCATCAACCAGACCGATATATGTTCTTGAGAGAGTCTTTTTAACAAGATCCTAGTAAAACTAGATACCAAATCTTGTAACTACAACAAAACACTTTAGAACAAATATGCAGATCTTTGGCAAAAGACCATGAATTTAGATATAGAATCTATGTATTCCAATCAGGTCTAGAAACTTGTAGAACCACCCAAAGGGATAAAACTCATTAGATACAAGTGGATCTACAAGAGGAAGAGACGAGTAGAGAGAAAGGTTGAAACTTTTAAAGTTAGGCTTGTTGCTAAAGGGTTCACTCAAAAAAAGGGATCGATTAAGAGAAAACCTTTTTACCGGTAGCCATGCTTAAATCTTTCCTGATTCTCTTATCCATTGCTGTTCATTTCAATTATGAAATAGGGCAAATGAATGTCAAGAAAGCTTTCCTTAATGGAAGTCTTAATGAGCGTATCTATGTAATACAACAAGACGGATTCATTGCAAAGGGTCAGGGACACATGTTGTATAAGCTTAAGAGATCCATTTATGGACTTAAGCAGGCATCGAGATCTTGAAACACTCAGTTTGACCAAGCCATTAAGTCTTATGATTTTGATAAGAGTCCGAATGAGTCCTGTGTGTACAAGAAGCAAAATTAAGCGTGGTGATTTTTCTAGTACTTTATATAGATGATATCTTGCTCATCAAAAACGATGTGGCGGCATTATCTATGGTTAAAGTATAGTTATCTAGACAGTTTGATATGAAGGACTTGGGAGAAGCTAGTCACATCCTTGGGATCAAGCTCATGCGAGATCGAAAACAAAGGATGTTGGGCTTATCACAAGCAAAGTATATCGATGATATCCTTACTCATTTTTAGCATGCCAGATTCCAAAAAAAGGGTTGCTCCCTTTCAGATATGAAATCACTCTATCCAAGGATCAATGTCCTATGATACCTGATAAGATAGAGAAGATGAAGGCGGTTTCTTATGCTTCGATAGTAGGAAGCCTCATGTATGCTATGTTTTGTACTAGACCTAACATCTGTTTTGTCGTTGGCATGATTGGCAGATATCAGTCTAACCTAGGACAAGAGCATTAGATTGCAGTAAAAAATATAACCAAGTACCTTAAAAGGACTAAGAATTATATGTTGGTTTACCAAGCAGACAATCTAGTACCTTTAGGGTACACCGACTTAGATTTCTAGTCAGACATAGAGTTTACATCAGGAGACAACCTTGCAGATACTTTACAAAGAGTTTACTGGCTAAGACTTTTGATAGTCATGCAGAGGACATAGGAGTCAGATGTATGGCAGCATAATTTTGAGTATAAGTGGGAGATTGTCAGGGTTAGTATACTATAAACCATATTTTTAGTATTTAATTTTATTTTAATAAAATTAATTTTCTATTTTATGATAATCTTTATAACCAATGTATGTGTATCATTTCTTTAATATTATACATGGATGTCTGATATTTTGTATAGTACTTAATCTAGCGTGTAGAGTACGGGTTACACACAGAAGATCAAATTTTAGATTCTTACAGGATATAAATTTTATATTCACAGTTTAGATGGAAATAGACATATATCGGTACGATTGTGGCACAGTTTTAGTAAGTTTGTCTTGATTACGGGGAACAGATAATAGCATCGTCTATTGTTCTGACTCTCTGTGCCAGTACACTTTATGTGTATTGAATAGGACATTTAGGGTAATTAATTTTATACTACTATATAAATTAATTCACACCTCAAGGTTATTATGAATAATGCTTATCCTCTTAGTCTTGAAATAATTATTGATTTGCGTATATTTAATATTAATTGTTTTGATTCATTAGAGGGTGCGATTTTATATGAGTCTATATTCTCGGTGAGTTAGATAGCGGTATTATTTATATGGTGAATATTAATTATTGACGGAATTCACGTCTCGAATGATCGGGATTGACGATACCCCCTTAATGAAACTTATAAGTTTTGACCGGGTCAAACCATGTAGATGGATTTGATTATCCGGTAGTTAAATAAGTTAAGCGAAAGGACTTAAAAAATTTAAAAGATGCCGATTAAATTAAATTGTTAGTAATTAAATTTAATTAGCGGGTATCAAGAATCTTAACGTGGGGAGATGAGTTAAGCATTTAATAATAGGAGTTCAATGCAAGAAGGTCTTGAGATTATGGCTTATAGTGCAATTACAGTTCTTTAGTGGTGTGAACTGTAATTTAGTGTTTTATGAAAATTACAGAAATCGCTGTAGGGTTTTCATAATTACAGATACCGCTGTGAGGTTTGCCTAATTGCAAAAACCGCTAGATGGGTATCTGTGTTCCACTAGAAGTTTTCGTCATAATTACTTCACAGGTCTCTGCTGTAACTCTATAAATATAAGGGTAGGCTGAACCAAATTTATAACTTGTCTCTATGAGTAAAGCTGAACGGTTCTGCCGGTACGAGTTCTCGAAGGTTCGTAGCTTACACTACGTTCGAAAATTGTATAAGGGAATACAGTAGAAGGTATGACGGGAGTTTCAACTCAGAATCAAAATTGTAGTTGAAGAATCGACCGGTAAAAGGTATTCTTCTAAATTAACTGTGGTTGCACGGATTTTTATTTTGATCATTCAACATCAAAAGTTTTATATGGAGCTCGTTTCGGCGATTATACGTCCAGTTAATTTCTAGCAAAAATCATTTATAAAAATAATGATCTTGGCAATTTTTCCTCCAATGTGATCCACTGTCTGTCAATGCCACTGTGTCCCTTGTACTAGTAGTCATGTATAGAGTACCTGTTTTGGTTCCTCAAGCCACTACCATAGCTCCCTTAGTGACTTTTCACGTGCCACTAACAAAGGCCACTGAATTACCTTCAGCATCTAACTGTTCGAACGAAATCAAATTTCTCATGAGTTAAGGTACATATCGTACCTTATGTATCTTCCACACTGACTCGTTCGGCACTCTGATTCTGACATCGCCTGTACTCACAATGTCTAAGGTCTCCCTGTCTGCCAAATATACCTTGCCAAAGTCATCGTCAACATAATTTTCCATAATCTCAAGATGTGCCGTTGTGTGAAATGATGCTCTTGAATCCAAAACCTAGGAATCAATAGAGCTGTCCATTAATATGAGTAAGGCATCCTGGATGTTCTCTGTCAAAACATTGGTTGGCACTGTCAACCTTCTTCTTCTGCTCCCTACAGTTCTTCTTAATATAACCAATCTTGCCACAACCCCAACATTCAGGCTGCCGTCCCGACCTGAACTTGCTTCTGACTCTTTTAGATTTAGACCTGCCCCTATTCTGATTCCTGTCATTACCTCTACTCCGTGCTTCAACATTTAATGTTGTACCGGCATTTGACCCCAAACTAGATATCTCACCTAAATCCCTCCTACGAACCTCCTCGCTCAATATCAAATCTCTGACATCGCCGTACTTCAGTTTGTTCTTTTCGGCAGAGTTACTTATTGCCGTCCTCATAGCCTCCCAACTATTTAGCAGCGAAGCCTACACAATCAAGGCCCTAACTCTATCATCAAGATTTGATAGCTACTGAAGACAACTGATTCGTAATGGTATTAAATTCGTTCATATTTTGTGCAACGGGTGTACCTTCGGCCATCTTTAGATTGAACAACTTCTTCATAAAATGTACCTTGTTATTTGTCGACGGCGTTTCGTACATACTTGATAATGTCGCCATCTTGTCGGCTGTAGTCTTCTCTTTTATTATGTTGTGCTCTACTGACCGGGACAACGTCAATCTAATAACCCTCAGCTCCTATTTGTCAAGTAACACCCAATCCTCATCCTTAATGCCCTCTAGTTTGGATCCCAAGAGCGACAAGTGTAACTTCTTCCCATTAAGATAGTCCTCTATCTGCATCCTCCAATATTCGAAGTCCGAACCGTCGAACTTCTTCATTCCTGTTAATCTTCCTTCTTCTGCTATGTATATTCGTCAACCTTCTAACCCAGAGCTCTGATACAAGGTGTAAGGGATTAGAACGCGATCACTAATCCCGTTCAAGATTAATCACGAGCACACAATCTACTGAATGATAGCGAAGAAAGAGAAAAAAATAGACAATCACACAATACACAAGGTTTATGTGGTTCGGTAAGTCGTGCCTACGTCCACGAGATCACATACTTCACTATTATGATTGAAGGTTACAAGGAGAGAAGGGCTATTGGAATAGGAATACAAAATATCATAAGAAAAATAATATAATGCACGATGGCTGTGAACCCTAACAGCCTTATAACTCGCGACCCTCGCATAGATCGCTCTAGAGGTCTATCGAGCGGTTGTCGAGCGATTTCAGCACCCTCTTGGTTTCTTGCCTGCAGAGATCTACCCTCGAGTGGTCAATCCAGATCACTGAATTTTTCTTCACACTCAACAAATCTTTATAGATTGGTATCCAATTTTTTATTGTGTATTTTTTTTAATTATTTGCCATTGGTCAATACTGATTTTTTTTTGTTTAAAAATTTGTAAATTGGTATCTATCTGATTGATATACACATTCTCAGGCTCTCTCGATTCGTTAACCATTTTCTTGATTGTGTATTTCTGATTATAATTCTTGTAAATTCTCATTATGATTGTATAATTTTCTTTGTGAAATTTTTATCTAAATCTTTAATTTTGATACTTAAGGGCCTGCTTGGGATAACTTAAAAACTAACTTTTTTATAAAAAATTTTGGTTTTTAAACTGTCCTATTTGGTTAAAAAAATTAATTTATTTTTTTCATCTCTTAATCCAAGAAAAAAATCGATACACATCCTAAACATTATAACTTTTTAAAAATAAAATTACTATAATATACTTACTTTAAAAAGTCAACTTTACTCACAAAAACAAAAAGAGCCGTACCAATATTCTAAACAATACAACTTAAAAGTTAAAAGTAAATACATTTTAGACATTTCAATAAAAAACAAAAAAATTACAACAAAAATTTAACCCAAATAATCTAGTTTTTTTATTTTTATTTTTATTTTTTTAAAAAAAACTAAATATCTTAAAAGCCAAACTTTTTAAATATCCAAAACAGACACTAAGATTGTGTATTAAATAATACTAGTAATGGAACCAGTGCCATGCACACAACAAAGAATGCAAATTTCAAATTTTGAAGAATACATGTTATTAATAGTTGATTATAATAATAAATATGATAAAATAATAAGTTTAAAGTTTTTCTTAAGAAAAATATTTAAAAGAAGTGTTCTCTTGCTTAAATTTTGCTAACCAACAATTTTATCTGATAAACAAAATAAACTATAGATTTCATCAATTGCACGTGCTTCTTAAGTGCATAACTCCCAATTTTATAAGTGAATTATTTATTAAATACATGTAAGTTGTAGCCGTATATAAATAGTTAGCAATAAAAACCTAAAATACTAAAAAAAGTAAAAAAAAAAAAGAAAGCTTAGTCTCAATGAAGAAAAAGTTTCATTTAAAAAAAAACTCATTTAAAAAAAATAAATACTTAATTGGCATTTACAACGCTTGAGTTTTTATTTTTGAAATAGATATCGAGTGTTAATCGTCATTTACTTTAGAACAAGACTAAATTAAATTATTGGGATAAAAAAGAGTTGGAAGTATTTATTATTTTTTTGATTTCTAATAAAAAAGATACTTTTGTATTTAAAAAATATAAAAATAACCCGTCAGGGTAGTCCAGCGAATTAAGGTCGTCACAGGGACCAGTCGTAAACTCAGAAATTTTGTATTTGACTCTCGCTGAAAGCGCCCTAACTGAACAATACTTGTAGTTTGAGGATGATTATAGATATACAGAGGCTTACACTTTAGAGGTGGGTACAAAGAACCCTACCTTGATGTGGTTCCTTCATCATCAATATATATATGTTCTGCGGCGGGGACGTGTATGTTGGGTCCGAACTTTTTGGCTCTTCTCATATTTCTGTACTTACTGTTGCGCATCCTTCTGCATGTATGACCACCAGTATTCTTAGGATATTGCTCGATAAGCCAGTGATCTTCCCCTTATGTGGCTTCCAAATATGCTCCCAGGAATCTCGTATATGAGGTCTTGAACTTTGCTCGGATTGATGCAATACAGATAAGGTCCAATAAAGAACCTCTCGCGGTAAATATATCTTTTCTTAATATAAAGTAGATTAATGTGTGCTAAAAAAACATTTCCACAACTTCGGTCAAAGAATTGACCTATCTCTCTGGTCCCGAACAGCAAGAAAAAAGAACCGAACACCCTCGCCAAATTCGTAGAGCCTTGTTTCTTCGGCGCCTACCTAGCCACTACAAGAACAAGAATCCCGTTAGTATAATCTGGCCAAGGTTGATTGGAAAGCACTCTAACGCTCAAGTTAGAATTTTCTCTTTGAGGTGTTTTTAAGTAAGCAATCAGTATACTATGCATACTTTTTTTCTTAAGATGCTTACCTTTTTATAAAGGTCTCACCTGGGGTGGTTCAGATCTTTGGATATCTCTCTTTATTCCTTTAAATATGGGATTTCCCTTTATTTGTTCCCAATAGTTCTCTTTTTTTGGACTCTATCTCGTCTTTCCTGATGTATCATCTCGGGGACGGGATTTCCTTGAGCAATAATTTTACCAACAGTATTTTTTCGACCCATTGCTTTCTGCGGCCCAAAATTATCGTGGGCTGTCCTTCTATGGCAGCCCGAAATTTTAATGGACCATTTGTGGGGTTGTAAGCTCAATGTCTTATACGCCTTCAATTATAATTATTTAGTTTTAAATTTGCAGTTCCAAATTAAAATCGAATCTTTATTAATTTACTTTGGTTAGATTCTAAAACCTTACTGTCTAATTTTGTTTTTTTTAAAATCTTCAAACTATTAAAATTGTATTTAATTTGTATTTAATTTGTGTTTTAACTTAAAATTGAACTAAATTAAAACATAAACAAGGCAAGCGCAGCCGCTATCAGCAGCCGCGACAGGCCCTGGTTTCACATTACCTTCACATGACCGTCACTTCTTTATCAGCCGCTAAGTGGTCCCCGGGTCAGTGATTTCAGAATCAAGCTTCCATGCGTCTTGAGTCTTGACCAGTTGGTCCCGGTTCAGAGTCATGTCCGAATCACCTAAGGTCTTGTTTGTTATTGCTCTTGTTTTTTATTGGAGTGTGGTTGAACGTCTAAAAAATTTAATTTTTAAGAAATTTAATTTTTTAAAAAAAATAAAAGAAAAGAAAAATAATTAGATTATTTTGGATAACTTGTTTATGATAAGTTTTTTCTTTTTAACATTTTGTTAAAATCTATAATATACTTTTGTTTTTTTACTTTTAACTCGTACTTTTAAGTCGTATTGTTTAAGATAATGGTACTGTTTTTCTTATTTTTAAGGTATATTTGACTTTTTAAAAGGATATTTTGTCATTTTATTGAAAAAATTGCAATTTTGGGGATGTATGTAAGTTTTTTTTTAACTTAGATTTTTGCCTTTTTGTTTAAAAACCAAAAGTGATTGAAGCTTTATTTCTTAACCTCAATTTTTTGTCTTTTATTTATTGATTTTTATCTTTTTTGCCTTTTAGTTTTTACATAGAATACTTTTATATATTTTTTTAAAAATATCACAACCTTTATTATAGGTATTTATTTTTTATAAAAATTATATTTTTAAAATTTAGTTGTCCAAATCTATCAAACAAAATTTATATTAAATATTAAATTATATAAAAGTAAAATTTTAAAAATTGTAATAACTTTTTTTTGATTAATTTTTTTTTTTGCATTTTTGTCCTTTGGTTTAAAATCAATTTAAGTCCAAAAAAATTGGCTTTTATTTCCTTTTTTATTTGAAGTCATCCATAAAATTTATCAAATAAACTTTTTACTTATTTGATTTAGAGTGACTTTGTCACGCTCCCAAAACTCGAGAAACGTGAACAATCCATGACGATTTATTGAATCCAAACGGAAGACTTATAATAAAACCCGACTTACTTTCATTATTCCAAACCAAACCATTTTGACAAAATGATTTTTTTGAAAAAGGAGACAAACCAAAGGAAATGAGACTCCAGGGATTTCAATTTGAACATAAAAAGGGTCCCAAAATGAAACCCAAATAAAAAGATACTTTTTTCTAAGGAAAACAAAATTTTGAATTAAACCCAAGCGAGTCCACTCGAGCGGACTCAAGACTGCTCAAGCAGCTACCTATCATAGCCAAAACCCCTCATCTCGAATAGTAGACCATTCGAGCGGACCTAAGACTGCTTGAGCAATTACTTACCTAAGAGCACACCAGAAAAAAAAAAAAGAAACTTATTTTACTTAAAAGTTTTCCAACCAACACTTTTCTTTACAAAGAAAAATTTGAGAGTATGAGACGTCATTAAAATTAACTTTAAACCATCGGAATGTATTCCAATCTCATCTCAATAACCACCTACGAAGATCAAAAGACATTCAATTCATTCAAAAAATATGAAATTTATGACTTTAAAACCTTACAACATCCAAAAGGTTAAAAGTTCACATACAAAGAGCATAATTACATAATTTCATCAACTTTCAGCTTGTTTAAAACCAAAAAGTGATTGAAGCTTTATTTTTTAACCTTAACTTTTTTTTATTTATTGATTTTTATGTTTTTTGCCTTTTTAGTTTTTACATAAAATACTTTTATATATTTTTTAAAAATATCACAATATTTATTATACACATTTATTTTTTATAAAAATTATATTTTTAAAACTTAATTGTCGAAATCTATTAAACAAGATATATATTGAATATCAAATTATAATTTCTTTTTAATTTAAAATTTCTTACATTTTTTTGGTTTAAAATCACTTTAAGCCAAAACATTTTGGCTTTTATTGCCTTTTCATTTAAAGTCATCTATAAGATTTATCAAATTAACTTTTTACTAATTTGATTTAAAGCAACTTTAAACAAAAAAACTTGATTTAAAGTCAAAATACCAAACAAGACCTAAATTAAAAAACAAGAAGTAAAAGTAACTTGAGATGAAGGAGAAGTGTCACCCAAAAAAATTAAATTAATGAGAATTAAAAACTACAAATCTGAAGACTTTCTAAAAGTCACTATATTGCTCTCTCTCTCTCTCTCTCTCTCTATCTATCTATATATATATATATATATATATCTGTGTGTGTGCGCGCGCGCG
>JAULJZ010194399.1:0-20504 GCA_032270985.1 Heliamphora pulchella | reverse complement strand
AAGTTGTTAGAGGGTGTTATATGTAATCTTATGCATCTTTACCATTTTATATTCATGAAAAGATGTTTCATGTTTGGAAGAAATTGAGTTTTTGGTTTAAAAACCTTTTTTCGTCGTTTTGGTTGGATGAAAACGGTGTTTAATGTTTCTTTGAGGCCTTTGGTGATAGACTTGGGCATGTGTGAGTCCATGGGTGTTAGATGAAAGTTTTGAGGCTTCATCTTGGGTTCAAAAAGGGAAAATCGTAGCTCAAAAATACTTTTTGGGTAGGATTAGTCGACTGAACTCATGGGGTCAGTCGATTGGACAGTGTTGGGCGTTTTGGGCCTTTTTTCAGTGTGTTTTTTAGTCGATTGGAGGGTGGGTCCAGTCGACTGAACCTGGGCTGATAGGTGTGCATCTATGAAAATCATATTTTTGAAGGTTTAGGGCTAGCTTGTGAGGTTGAGTCTCAACTTTTAAAACGTTTTGATGAAAATATATTTTTACATGTTTGGTTTGATCTCCATGGTTGATAGATTGGGTCTCTTTTATACACGTATTGTATAAACTGCTTGTGGGTTTTAAATGTGTTTTCTTAGATGTACCGTGGCAGTGAGTTCTTTGAGTTGGGCTTACATTGCTCTTCGGTGGAAGTTCAAAAACGTGCGCAGCATAGGTTTTTTGTACCTTCGTGTTAATCCCTGTAAATTATGCCGATTGCCTCTGTGAATGGCGTTGTGTGGATGCTTTGGACCCTCGAATTTTGGGCTTGTAAATTAAGCAATAGGTGCTTTGTACCTTTGGGTTAATCCCCGTAAATTAAGCCGATTGTCTCCGTTAATGGCGTCGTTGTCTTAACTCCGTATAGAACTTTTCCTTACCGAGCAGGCCTTAAGTGGTGACTAGAATAATGGGCAGAAGTCTATAGTTGTTACCTTTGTCAGTGTGGCAGAGTCGGTACATAGGATTACATTTTATCTCTTCTCCTCGGCTGTGTGACCCAAGTAGAAATTATTGTGTTCTTACTGCTTTTCTTTAACTGTGGTATGATATCTGTCAGTTAGGATGATATGCATAGTTTCAAGGATGAAAAAATTGATAGTTTTTGGGACAAAAAACCTTTTAGCTCTTGTGGGTGACCTTACGTGCTTCTGATTGCATAACCTGCTTTACACCTTTATGTAGTCTGTTTCTATTGGGATTCGGCTCACGGTGTGAGATTTTACTGTAAAATCATTTTTAGGTGAGCATGCGGAGTTGACCTAGATGCAGTGGTGATGGAAGAGTTGCTATAGTTTTTCTTGTTTTTGTGACATGTAGTTTACATGTGAGGTCTGTTTTAAAAAGCGAGTTTTGTACGCCTTGAGGCGATATACTTATTCATGTATGAGAATGCATGTTTACTGTTTATGAGAGCTGAACTTTGAAATTTTTTTTATCCAAATGTTGTATATTTTTTAGTTGATGGTATTCTAACTTCAAATCTTATTTTCATAAATGGTGTTTTGGTGGGCTTTCGCGTGACCCTGGTGTTTGGGGCGTGACAGGTTGTTTGATAATTTAGTTTTTAAGTTAATTTTTTTGAAATTAGTTGTTTGGATAAAAGACTAACTTTTTTACTTTTTGTTCAAACTTGACAAATTCACTCTTTTAAATATTTGATATTAACAATTATATGTAATTAGTAGTGGTAGTAAATAAGTTATGAATAAAAGGTATTGTTGTATTTTAAAAGTGGTAAGAGTTTGTGTTTCGATTTGACTTTTTAATTTTTTAGCTTTTTTAGCTTTTTGCCAAACGGTCAAGGTTGATTCTTGGCGTGTTTAGCTAAAATCCCAGAAAAGCTAAGTTGCTTATCAGGGTCTTATTGTTGTGCAAGAAAGTTCAGAATAATCACAAACAAATTCAAAGAGACAGATTTTACATGGTTCGACAATTTACCTACATCCACGAGTGTCAAAATTTAATATATGGAGAAAAGATTACAAATCACTCGACTCTCATAAATTCTCTATCTCTCAAACAAAATTTGTACACCCTAATTATCTGAACATACAATTATAGTTATAGAAGAAAAACAATGATCAAATCTAATCCTACTTCTGTTACTCGAGTTCAAAACTAATCAAACTTGTACAAATTTACATTCTTTAGAACTCTTCAAGACATCAAATTATTGTGAAAAAAATTTAGTAACATGATAGACTAGAAGTCTATCCCAACTCAAATAGAATTTGAACCAAAATTCTCAATAATCTCTACCTTAGCGAGAATTTATCTCTCAAATAAATTAACATACTAATGCTGCCACTAAATGCACTTAAAGTGTTCAAATTTCTGAATCGAACAAAAAGGCAAATTTAACTCTATCTTCAAATGCGCTATGTGGCGGCAAATTCACCTAAGGTGATCAAAATTTTAAATTCAATATATTGGCAGATTAATGCTGCCACCAGGTACGTCCTAAAATACCAAATTGCACCTAAAGGTTCTAAATTTCAAAAATTAAACAAAATACAAACAAATGCACATATCATGTCTAAACCAAATGTGAATAGGGTGGAGCGACTATTCAAATTACCAAATTTTATCAAGTTCAAGCCGTATTGAAACTTAACCCAAATGACACATCTTGTTATTCAAACTGTCAGCATATCCTCCACCAACAAATGCAACTGGATAATCAACACAAATTTTATCTAAGGACATAATCCACTTGAAGATTAGACTTTTTTTGGTGAACAAAATAAACTCCTCCAGATAAACAAAAATAAATTTCTTCTGATAAACAAAATAGACAGTACCTGTCACAAAACCTTCAAATCTTTGATTTCTTTAGAAGGTCCAAATAGACGAATCTTCAAATATAAATTAAATATAGAAATAACCAAACTTTAACCTAACAAACAAAATCCTCAACAGACTTAGTTATCAATTTTTTTATGCTCTACCACAAATAATCGCTTTTATACTCTAATAAGATAAAACAAAATTTTAGAGAATGAATTGATTAAATCTGATGTTGCGATTGGATTCAGAACATCCAAAAGCAGTAGGAAATGAATCAACCAATGCGGAGCTTCAATAGAAAATCAAAATAATGAACTAACAGTGTGTTTGGCGCATTTAAAATAAGAGCAAAGACTTAAACTAGGTTTGAGGATGCATTCGAATTTCGATTTTGATGTATAATGTGCCGTTAAAATCTTCTTGACGAGACAGAACTTCTGATATATTCAAAAGTGATTTTTGATTATTTTAAATTCTTGGTAGAGAGCAAAAGGCCAACTTTAACCAAAGCTCTAGTACCACTTGTTGTGCAAAAAGGCACAGAATTATCACAAATAAATTCAAAAGAACAGATTTTACGTGATTCAGTAATTTGCCTATGTCCACTAATGTTAAAATTTAATATATAGAGAATGAATTATAAATCACTCGATTCTCACAAATTCTCTCTCAAACAAAATTTGCGCATTCTAATTATCTGAATATACAATCATATTTATAGAAGAGAAACATTGACCAAATCTAATCCTACTTGTGTTAGTTGAGTTCAAAACTAATCAAATTTGTGCAAATTTATATTCTTCAGAATTCTTCAAGAAATCAAATTGTTGTGACAAAAATTTAGTAACATGATAGAGTAGAAGTCTATCCCAACTCAAATAGGATTTGAGCCAAAATTCTCAACACTTATTTACTATCTCTACCAACTACATATAATTGTAAATATCAAATTTATAGAAAGATAAAATTATTCACGTTAAATAAAAAATAAAAAAATTAGCTTTTTACTTAAACAACTAACTTCAAAAAAGTTAACTTAAAAGTTAAGTTACCAAACAATTCATTTTAAATATAATTTAATTTTTTAACTAAGAATACAAAAAAAAATTAACTTTTAAGCTAGTTTCTAATTGAGGCCTAAGTCTTGACCAAAATCTAAAAAAATCCAAAAAAAAAAAAATTCAACAACATAAGTTATTAATTTATTTTGAATTTTTTTATTTTTTTAATCTTTGATCAAAATTTTCTATTTGTAAAACTTTGCTTGGCGAGACCAATAGAAAAGGTGAAAAAGTAATGTAAAAATTAAAAATTTAATTAAAAAATTAACATAAAATAAGAAAATATTCTCAATCCATGCCTTACAATTCGTACTTACCATTAGTTGCCATGCTCGACCATAGCGGCATAGCCCCCATCATGCCATGAATTTTCTGTTAAAAGTCCAATCAATAAATGTTTTCACATAAAAGATGCTTGACGAACGTACAATCTTATGGAATGACACAAATGTTTTTTTTTAGATTTTTTGATTTTTTTGATTTTTTATAAAAAAATAAATATAAAAAAATGTAAATATAACTAACTTAAGCAAAATTAGTAGACTTTTTTTAAAAACTTTTAAATAAAATTTTTTTCAAAAAAACTAAGTCAAATATAGGCTAACTCTTGATTTACATGTCTTTGATGGTAAATTAGTATCTTATTACTTTTTCCTTAAAAAAAACGAGAGAAAAAATGGTTCTCCTATACCCATCAAAAGGAGACTTCTAATAATGCATGAACCCCAAGTATGAATGTATCATGTGGTTGCAACCTCTACTTGTTCACGTTTGAGTGTCTGTTCTATGTTGTGCCCATTCATATAATGAGGTTCTATTTGCTAATATTTATAATTTTTTATTTATAATAAATAAAAAAATATATATTTATAAAAAATAAAAATAAAAATATATTAGACACATAAATATTTGAAAAATAGTAATTAAAGGTAGTGACAGAAGATATTAATCGGTGATAATAATAAGAGATAGCGATGGTAGTCGGAGGTGATGATCAGATGTAGTAGCCGCATATGGTGGTCGAAAGTGGTGGTCAAAAGTAGTTGTTGGAGATTGTGGCCAAAAGGG
Source organism: Heliamphora pulchella (assembly GCA_032270985.1). Classification (NCBI taxonomy): domain Eukaryota; kingdom Viridiplantae; phylum Streptophyta; class Magnoliopsida; order Ericales; family Sarraceniaceae; genus Heliamphora; species Heliamphora pulchella. The sequence continues at coordinate 15,603 of JAULJZ010194399.1, read as the reverse complement.
GTGGCCGGATAAGGTGATCAGAGGTGATAGCCGGAGAGCGTGGTCGGAGAAAATGGCCAAAAATAGTGGTCGGATGTGGTAGATGAATAAAAGTAAAATAAATTTACAAAACAAGTAAAACACATTTTTTGTTTATAAGAATTTAGTAAATTTTGAAAACTATTTATATTTTTTAAAAAATAAAAATATTTATCAAAAATGTTTTATTTACAATTTATAAAAAATTTAAAAATAGAAACAGAAAATAATAAACATAAACATTATGAAACGAAGCTTTAGTATTTCAATTTATATGTATTTAGATTGGATTGGAGTCATGAATCTATAAAAAGTTTAATATGTGTAAGATTTTATAATTATATGGAGGTTAGGGTTTGGGTTTGCTTACAAATATGATTCTATAATTTTAGTTAATGTATAGAGAGTTGAATTAAATGGGTAGAGATGTAGAGAGAAACGAAAAAATATCGAATGCACGAAAGTGACCTTTGAGTAGAGAAACGAGGTTTGTTTCAAGCTCGGCATATAGATGTCAGGTTTTGAAGTATATTTAGTCTCGTGATTGTACATTCTACGCTTATATTGGATTCTCTCTATCACTCATGAATATCGGCAGGTTGCGCTGAAATACATAAATTTTTGTGTGATTTTTTTTGTGTTTGCATGGTTGTGCTTCCGTTTACATTCGTAGATTGGTGATTAAATTCTAACAAGTGGTATCAGAGCAAATGGTAGATGATTTGAACCCGTGGTGGGAGATCAGAGTACAGCTATTATTTTTTATTTTAGTTTGTAAAGATTAAAGAATATTTATTTGCACAGGAAAAAAAGTAAAAAAATAGGCAACAACTTGGTATGGTGTGCAAGGCAAAAGGCGAAGCACTGGAGAATCAAGATTAGTTGCAGGTGGAGTCAAATCAGATGACGATTTTTTGATTCAATGGATGATTGAAAATCATTATACTTGGCGAATAGGTGGAGTTATGACAGACACCTCGACGAATATATGTTGGGCATCTCGATGTAGAGATTGTTGGGAAAAACTGTCTAGATCCAAAAATTATACTATGATTTTAGTCAAAAAAATATTTGGATGGACAAACGCCGAAATAGGCTCCAGATTAAAATTTTTTGATATCGAACAATTAAAATAAAAACTCAGTAAATACTCCGAAAGTTAGTTTTAGGATTATACCTCTCGAAATTTAGTTGAATGATTTCGGTTGGTACAACAATTTTCAGTCAATGATCCGTCGTGATATTTAACTTCTAATCAAATCTCCGACACAAACCTTTTGCTATATTTTCGAATGCTAAATACGAATAAAGTGTGAGTTTTGATCTGTCGTGTTCTTTAAAACCTTTTTGATTAGGTTTTGGATTATCATAGAACGTGAAAATCTTAGCCACCTAATCACTGATTGAATTATCTGAATTCTCGCGTCAGGTTTTATAACTGCATATAGATAGACTACAGTAGGAACCTATAGAGTAAATATGACTTGGGCTCCCAATGTAATTATAAAAACCCATATCAACCCAGAAGCAATTTCATAAAAATATTAATTATAATTCATTCAACTGAAGAATTATAATTGCACTCCTAGCCATATTCTCAAAATCGAATATTCGAACTCGTGTTATTAAATACTTATTTATTCTCCCCTCGTTAAGATTTTCGATACTCACCGATTAAATTAAATTACTAACAAATATATTTAATCGACTTCTTAAATAAATTTCTTAAAACCTTGCTCTTAACTTGTTTGACTGCCGAATAATTAAATCCACTTATAGGGTTTGGCTCGATCAAAACTTATAAGCTTCTTTAAAGGGGTATCGACAATCCCGATCTTTCGGGACGTGGATTCCATCAATAATTAATATTCACCATTTAATCAATATCGTTATCCAACTTACCAGGATTATAAACGCATACAAGATCGCCCTCTAATGAATCAAAATAACGAAATTAAATATACGCAAATAATAATTATTTTGGGATTAAGAGTATAAGCACTCATAATAACTATAGGGTGTGATTTAACTTATATAGACGAGTCAGAACAATAGACGACGTTATTATCTGTTCCTCATAACCAAGACAGATCTTCTAAAATTCAGTGTTATAGTCGTACCGATTGCTTGTCTAATTCCATCTAAACTATGAACCAAAAATTTATATTTCACAAGAATCTTTAATCTGGTCTTCTGTGTGTAAGACGAACTCTACAACTGGATTACATATTATGTAGAATAAAAGATATCAATGCATGACATCAAATAAATTATGAAATGCATACATTACTCATTAAAATTTTTATAAAATGAAAAAATACTAATTTTATTAAAAAATTAAATTAAATATTAATATCAAAACCATGATTTTTAATATACAACCCTAACAATCTCTCACTTATACTCAAAATCATACTACTTTACATCTGACTTCTATGCCCTCTGCATGACTGTCAAACGTCTTAGCCAATAAACTCTTTGTAAGAGGATCTGCAAGGTTGTCTCCTGATACAATCTTGGTCATAGCAACATCACCCCTCCATATAATCTCTCGTATCGAGCGATATTTATGCTCGACGTGCTTTTTTTTTTTGTGGACCCTTAGTTCTTTCGAATTGGCAATCGCTCCGCTATTATCACAATAAAATGTAATAGCCGACTGTATTGAATGCACCACATCCAGATGCATCAAGAAGTTACTGAGCCAAACGACCTCTTTGGTTGCTTCAGAAGCTGCCACGTACTTGGAGTCCATGGTAGAATCAGCAATACAGAATTGCTTGATACTCCTCCAACTTATGGCTCCACCTTCCAAGGTAAACACATATCCTGAGGTAGACTTTCGAAAATACTTATCTGACTGAAAATTCTAGTCTGTGTACCCTAAAGATACTAGACTATCGACCCAGTAAACTAACATATAATTCTTATTCCTTTTTAGGTATTTAATTATATATTTTACTACTGTCCAATACTCCTACCCCGGATTAGACTGATATTTGCTAACCATGGCAACGGCAAAACAAATGTCGGGTCTAGTGCAAAACATAGCATACATGAGGCTTCTTACTGTCAAAATATAAGAAATCACCTTTATCTTCTCTATCTCATCTACTGTCTTAGGAAACTGATCTTTGGATAGAGTGATTCCATGCCTGAAAGAGAGAAATCCTTTCTTAAAATTCTGCATGCTATGCTAAAATGAGTAAGGACCGTATTGATATAAGTGGCTTGTGATAAGCCCAACATCCTTTACCTGCGATCTCATCAAAGTTTGATCCCTAGGATGTGACTGGCTTCTTTCAAGTCTTTCATATCAAACTGGCCGGATAAGCATACTTTCATTGAAGATAACATCCTCACATTGTTTCCAATGAGCAAGATATCATCTACGTAAAGTACAAGAAATACCACCACGCTTTTTTCATACTTCTTGTACACACAAGGCTTGTCAGGACTTTGATCAAAATCATAATACTTAATAGCTTGATCAAACCTAGTGTTCGAAGACCTAGATGCCTGCTTAAGTCCATAAATGGATCTCTTAAGCTTGCACAACATATGCTCCTAGCTCTTTGCGATGAAACCGTCTGATTGTACCATATAGATATACTCGTCAAGACTTCCGTTAAGGAAGGCCGTTATGATGTCAATTTGCCAAATTTTATATTCAAAATGAGCCGCAATGGATAAGAAAATTTAGATATATTTAAGCATGGCTACCGGCGAAAAGGTCTCCTCATAATCGATCCCTTTTTTCTGAGTAAACTCTTTTTCAACAAGCCTAGTTTTGAAGGTTTCCACCGTCCTATCTGGTCATCTCTTCCTCTTATAGATCCACTTGCATCTGATGGGTTATATCCCTTCGGGTAGTTCTACAAGTTTTCAGACCTGATTAGAGTACATAGACTCTATTTCTGAATTCATAGCCCTTTGCCATAACTCTGCATCTTTATCTTAGAGTGTTTTATTGTAGTTACAAGGTTTAATATTCAGTTCTTCTAAGATCTTGTCAAAAGACTCTCCCAATAACATATACCGATCGGATTGACGAACAACTCTCCCACTACGACGAGTCACTTCCTGCATCCGTGTACTAGCAGTGATACGTTATGCTGATTCTGAACCCTGTGCACCATTATCCACATGCTCCTCTAGTTGTGAAACTGGCATGCTAATGGTAACACCCTGATCTGGTTCAGGATCGGCATGTGTCTCGATAATTCTCCCACTACGACAAGGCAATGTGATATCGGTGACACTTTCTTGTGGCGCTTTTATCGTACTACTAGTATTTCCTTTCAGCTCTTCCAGAACAATTCTACTATTGGGCTTGTGGTCCATTACATAATCTTTATTCAAGAATCGGGCATTGACACTGACAATGACCTTCTAATCCTTAGGATTATAAAATAAATCACCCTTCATTCCCCTGGAATATCCAACAAAGAAACAAATATTCGTTCTCGGTTCCAATTTATTAGTGTTTCCTTTCAGCACGTGTGCTAGGCCCCCCCAAATTCAAATATGTCTTAGACTAGGCTTGCGTCCGATCCACAGTTTTGTGGAAGTAGAAGGTACTGATCTAGAAGGTACCAAGTTCAGATTATAAGCCGCTCTCTCTAATGCAAATTCCCAAAACAAATTAGGTAAGTCTGAATAACTCATCATAGACCTCACTATCTCCAAAAGAATCCTATTCATTCTTTCTGCTACTCCATTCTACTGTGTAGTGTCCGGTGCAGTTAACTTGGATATAATCTCCTTATCTGACAAATAATCCCTAAACTCTTCAAAGAGGTATTCACCACCACGGTCAGACCAAAGTGTCTTGATACATTTTTTCAGACGCTTTTTCGCTTCCATCTTAAATACTTTGAATTTCTCAAAGCATTCAGACTTATGGTGCATCAAATAAATGTACCTATACCTTGAGTAATCGTTAATAAAAGTGACGAAGTACTCAAAGCCTCCTCTAGCCCGAATAGTCATAGGTCCACATAAGTCAGAGTGAATCAGTTCCAACGGTTCTTTAGCTCTATAGCCTTTAGCCAAAAATGGCTTCCTGGTCATTTTAGCCTCCAAGCAGGATTCATAGACTGAAAGTGCCTCCACTTCCAAAACTCAAAGATCTATTTTCTACCACTCTATTTATCATTATTAGATTAATATGACCTAAGTGTAAGTGCCAAATATACGTTTGGTTCATTAAAGAATGTTCATTTCTCTTAAATTGTGAATTAGATGTATTATTCAATTCATTCAGTTGCAGTGTGGGTGAGATTGGAGTAATAATATAAAAATTATTCACCAATATACCAGAACAGATAAACCGTTTATTATTCTTAATAATCACAGAGTTATTAAAATAAACTAAATATCCATATTTAATTAATCTAGAAATAGAAATTAGATTCCTTATAATGGATGGTACATAAAGATAATTTCTCAATACTAAAATTCGATCTCTACTAAAATTGAAAGTGACATCACCCACTGCAACTACTAACACCCTTGTATTATTGCCCATGAGTAGGTAAATCTTCTCATCACTAAGTTGTCGGGTTTTCTGAAACTCTTACAATGAATTGCAAATATGATTAGTGGCTCCCATATCCACACATCAGGTACCGGTAAATAACACCGCTAAATATGTTTTCACAACTAGTGAACAGAAATTACCTTTATTGTTCTGCTAACCAAGATAAACTGGATATTATTTTTTTCAGTGCCGTGTTTGATTGCAGTAAAAACATCTATCTTTCGACTTTTTCACACCAGTTCATGGCCTACTAACTACCTTAGAACCTGTGTCACCATATTTTTGAACTTTTTTCTTCTTTTTGCCTTTCGGCTTAGAGGAAGAGGCTTTTTCAGAAACAAACACATCTTTTGCCTTCCTAAAAGCACCCTCGGTAGTTAAAACAATATCCAAATTCTTTTTCCAGTCAACATAATTCAAATTCGTAAATTTGTTTTCTTTGAGTATAGTCACAAATTGATTGAAAGTCATTTTAATCACGAGAATCACATAATTAAAAGTTATTAATTATGATAAGCAAAATTTTAAATTTTATTTTGAAATCGGTTCTCTCTACCATTTTAAAAAAATTTCGCCAGCAGCCTGGTACACCGTGAATAGCATGCCTCGATGGGAATGACGTCTACTACTCATTATTTGTCCAGACAGGTCAATTTTTATTAATTTTACTATCTAGGCAATAGACTGTGTCAAGTAAAATTAAATAGCTGACGTAGGTTCGATTCTATAAATAATAGCAGTCACTTAAATGGAGAGGATACTGTTATTTATAATTAAGTGTATACCATCACTTAATCCCGAATCAATCATTTCACAGTAAACCATTCAAATGGAGAAGTGAATCACATTAATAATTTTTTAGAATTATTTCTAAATGAGATTCGTACTGGTGATCTCATAATTAATTTTGTTCGATGGGGAGGAAGGCCCTAATGCCAACACAAAAAATCAATTACACCATCTACGAACTAGCGATTGAGACCACTTAATTTATCCGTGTATAGATTTTTCCACCCACTAAGTTTTTAAAATATTTTGGAGAGTTATAAAATATGTTTAATTCAAATAAATTTATAATTTTCGAAAATCATATGTTGCAAAAGATTCTAATTTTTAAACCAACTTTACGTGTTTTTATGTATAACAAATAAAATTCTCAAATTTTATTTATTTAAAAAAATAATTTTAAATAAAAATTAAGAAATTAATTTTATTTCCTGTTACACGTATTTAAAAAAAATAATTTATTAAAATTAAACTTCTTTTAACTAATTCAAAAAATTCGAAATTAACCGTCACGTTTTTTCAAGATATTCGAATTAAAAAAAATTATCTTAAATGTGTTTTAATGTAACAAAGTAAAATTTCAAAACATTCTTTTAAAAAAATTAATTTTATTAAAGAAAATTTTATTTTAATTTTTTGTTACAAAAAAATTAATTTTGAATTAACCAAAATTAATTAAAACAGAATAGAATAAATAAAGCGAAATAAAAGCATCTATAGATTTAAATAAATAAATAAATACATATAAATTTCGATTTTTATAGTCGATCTATAATTCTTTAGTCAAAGAGTTTCTGTTTATCTAGAAAATCTATAATTTTGTAAGAATTAAAATTCTAATCGTCTGAATCAATTGAAACTTTGCAGCTAATCAAAAATCTTGTACAACTCAACTCCTATTGAAAAACTGCTGACGCCACTGGCCGCCCACTCAACCACCGTTGCCCCACCACAGCTCGTTGCCGTGCCCGCTGCCACGGCATCCAAGCCCGTAGCGCACACTGCGCTGTGCGGTTTTGCCGCTTGCTTTGCTTGCGGTTTTGCTGTTTGCGTTTGTAATTGTAATAATACACGTGGCCCATGGTTTAATAATCCCAAGTAGATACAAAATCACGTGCCTTTACTTTTTCCGTTTGATTATTCATTCTTGAACACATTTCAAGTGCTTTCCAACTTGTTGATAATTCATGTTTGAACACAACACACGTGGCACTTAAAAAGTTTTCATCCATGTGTAACTCACGAATCCTAATTGCATTCCAAATGTGCATGTCATCACCGAATGACATTGGTTGAATTAGTTCCCACTGTTGAATGTTGAATGATTATCAAAGCCCTTGGAATAATGATTAACATCAATGGTGGAACGTGTGGTCTTCAAACGTCATGGCTCTTGATTTTTGTTGATTAAATTAAAAAAAAAAAAAAAATTAAAAATTGAAAAGTAATAATGTTTTTTTACGTTGATCCTATGCCTCTGAGGAATTTACAATCAATTTACCACGATCAACCCTCATTGTTAAAAAAAATTAATAATTATCATTCAAACCATGAAAAATAAATAATGATTATTAAAAATTGAGATTGGATTGCCTACAAAATCAAGTTAACACAATTTAAATATATCCGAACCCATGATAAAATCATACATAATCAAAGACAGCTCTGATGCCAATTGTTGGGACAAACTGTCAAGATCATAAGATTATGCTATGATTTTAGTAAAAAAATATCCTTACGGGCAAACGCTGAAACATGCTTAAAATTAAAACTTTTTGATATCGAACAATCAAAATAAAAACTCAATAAATACTCCAAAAGTTGTTTTAGAATTATACCTTTCAAAATCTGGTTGCATGATTTGGGTTGCTGTAACAATTTTTAGTCAACGAACTGCCGTGGTTTTTGACTTCTAATCAAATCTCCGACACAAGCCTTCTGTTGTATTCCTGAATGCTAAATACGAATAAAGTGTGAGTTTTGATCTATTATGTTATTCAAAACCTTCTTGATTAGGATTAGAATTTTCCGAGAACGTGAAAATCTAACCACCTAATCATTAACTGAATCATCTGAATTCTCGCGTCAGGTTTTATAACAGCATATAAATAGACTACAGTAGGGACTTGTAGAGTAAATATAACTTGAACTCCTAATGTAATTATGAAAATTCACCTCAACCTAGAAGTAATTTCATAAAAATATTAATTATAATTCATTCTACTAAAGAATTATAATTACACTTCCAGCCATATTCTCAAAATCGAATATTCGAGCTTCTGTTATTAAATTCTTATTTATTCTTCCCACGCTAAAATTTTTAATACCCGTCAAATAAATTAAATTATTGATAATTATATTTAATCGATTTTTTAAATAAATTTTTTAAAATTTTTTGCTTAACTCATTTAACTGCAGAATAATTAAATTTACCTACAGAGTTTGGCTTGGTCAAAATTTATAAACTTCTTTAAGGGGGTATCGTCAATCCCAATCTTTCGGAACGTGAATTCCGTCAATAATTAATATTCACCATATAATCAATATCATTATCCAATTTGCCGGGGTTATAAACTCATATAAGATCGCACTATTTAATAAATTAAAATAACGAATATTAAATATACACAAATAATAATTATTTCAAGATTAAAAGTTAAGTACTTATAATAATCATAGGGTGTGAATTAATTTATATACCCAGTATAAAATTAATTACTCCAACGTGGTCCTATTTAATACACACAAAGTGTACTAGTACAGCGAGTCAGAACAATATACGACGGTATTATCTGTTTTTCATCACCAAGATAAATATTTTAAAACTCAGTGCTACAGTCATGCTGATGATTTGTCTAATTCTATCTAAACTGTGAACAAAAAATTTATATTATACAAGATCCTTTAATCTGGTCGTCTGTGTGCAAGTCGAACTGTACACACCGTATTAAATACTATGTAGAATAAAAGATATCCATGTACGACATCAAAAAAAATAATGAAATGCATATATTACTCATTAAGATTCTCATAAAATGAAAAAATACTAATTTTATAAAAAATTAAATATGCTGGTAGGTTGAACTAAATTCAGAAGTTGTCTTCAAAAACTAAGGTTGTCTAGGTACTGTCTAGGTGCTGTCGTCCCATGAGGGATTGGGTTGTGTGTTAGTGCAACTAGGCAAGGTGGTGGCCTATGGATCGAGACAATTGAAGATTCATGAGAAACATTATCCTACGCATGATTTGGAGCTTGCAGCGGTGGTTTTTGCTCTTAAAATTTGGAGGCACTATCTATACGGGGAACGCTTAGAAGTATTTTCAGATCATAAAAGCTTGAAATATTTGTTTTCACAGAAAGATTTGAATATGCGTCAAAGAAGATGGATGGAGTTCTGAGGAGATTATGATTTTGATCTCCAATATCACCCGGACAAGGCGAATGTGGTAGCCGATGCCCTCAGTCGAAAATCCTTGAGTACGATAACAAGAATAGCAATCACGGAGTGGAATATGCTTGGAGCAGTTGGAGAATATGACCTTCGTTTAAGAAATTTTGATGGGGAAGTCGCTCTGTTTATGATGATTTCTCAACCTACCCTTATTCATCGCGTTGTTGAAGCACAGCAATCAGACACTGAGAGTTTAATGTTTTGGGAACGAGTTTTAAACGGCGAGGATGTCAAAGAGTGGACATTCCACTCCGATCAAAGCTTGAGGTTTGCAGGGAAGATTTTCATGCCAGAAACACTTCGGAAAGACGTACTTCACGAGTTTCATCATTCACGATTGACAGTACACCCGGGCAGCACAAAAATGTATCATGACATACGTAAACAGTTTTGGTGGAAAGGTATGAAGAAAGACGTCGCGCTCTTCGTTTTGCGTTGTCTCACTTGTCAACAAGTGAATGATGAGCATTGAAAACCAGCGGGTCAGTTGCAACCGTTACCAGTATCAGAGTGGAAATGGGAAAATATCGCCATGGATTTCGTCTCGGGCCTTCTGAGGTCGCCAAAGGGGCATGATGCTATATGGGGTGTGGTGGACAGATTAACCAAATCGGCACACTTTCTACCGATTTGCATGACAGATTCAGTTGAGAAGCTTAGCAAACTCTACGTACAGGAGATCGTTAGGCTCTATGGGGTACCGATTTCTATTATCTTCGATCGAGATCTTCGTTTCACATGACGTTTTTGCCAGAGTTTGCAGTCGATTATGGGAACGAGCCTACTTCTTAGTATTGCATTTCATCCCCAGACGGACGGCCAATCAGAGCGCACTATCCAGATACTCGAGGATATATTACGAGCGTGTGTTCTTGATTTTCGTGGGTCGTGGGAGGACCATTTACCATTGGTAGAGTTTGCCTATAACAACAGTTACCAATCGAGCATCAGGATGGCGCCTTACGAAGCACTATATGGTAGACCTTGTAGATCACCCGTGTGTTGGACTGATGTCGGTGAGACAGTCGTGTTAGGGCCCGAGTTAGTGCGTGAAACCACAGAAAAGATCGTCGCGATCCGTAAACGTTTAATGACCGCCCAAAGTCATCAAAAAAGTTACGCAAATAAAAGAAGGAGACCATTATCATTTGAGGTGGGAGACCACATGTTCTTGAAAGTTTCGCCATAGAAGGGTTTAATGAGATTTGGCAAGAGTGGGAAATTATCACCGCGTTTTGTCGGCCTGTTTGAAATCCTTGACAAAATTGGAGAAGTAGCCTACCGCCTAGCTTTGCCACCACAGTTAGCCTCCGTGCACAACGTTTTTCACGTGTTTATGTTGCGAAAGTATGAACCGGATCCGTCCCATGTCCTAGATTGGACCGAGTTGGAGGGTGACGACGATGTTACCTACGAGGAAAGACCGATGAGGATTCTTGACAGTAAAGAGCAAGTCTTGTGGGGGAGAACGATTCGGTATGTGAAAGTGTTGTGGCTTCACCATGGCATCGAAGAAGCCACTTGGGAACGAGAATCGAAATTTCGAAGAAATTACCCCGAGTTGTTCAATCCCTGACGTATGCGTGATTTCGTGGACGAAATCTCCTAAGTGGGGGAGATTGTAGTGACCTAGACCTTTCTAATTTCGAATTTTAATAAAAACATGTTTACTATGTTTTGTGGAGATATTTGAGGATGTAAATCATGTGTGAAAATTTGTTTTTGAGTTCGGTTCGTGTTCGTTAGCGATGGTTGAGGATGGGTGTATGGGAAAGAGGTGGTTGAGTAATGTTTTACGCATATACGGTCCAATTATAGCCTATATAAGCAGGAACTTCAGCTCAGGGTTGACCGCTCAAGCGGTGGCCTGACCGCTCGAGCGGTGAGGTGGCAGAGAGTTCTCGGGAATGGGACCGCTCGAGCAGTGGGGGTCCGCTCTAGCGGGCTGTTGCGGACCTGATGCTTTAAAAACGAGCGTGAACCTTCTTTTTCCTCATTTTCTCCTTATGTCTCTCTCTCTCTAAAGATTGGGTGAGTGTTACGGTTTGGGTTTGAGAGATAGTAAGGGGTTGTTTGGCTTCTTGGGGTGGATTTCTTTGCCTACCTCTCGGTGGTTCAACCGTTGAAGACTCGATCTTAGCTTTGGAGACGTTGTTCTCTCCACGAGGTTGACGATCCAAGCGATTGGAGTTCATCCGGGGTCATTTCCTACGGATCTAGCATTAAAATGTAGGATCCAAGACCTTCTTTGAATGTTTAAGTGATATGTGTCGTATTTTCTCATTTATGAACATGAAGATCGAAAATTTGTGGTTTTCGAAACCCTAGGTTTGAGATTGGGGATAATGAGGGATGAACCTTGGAGTTATGGAGGGTTTGGCATTATCTATTTTAACATTGCTTTATCTTTTGATTTGGGGTGAGAAATATGAAATTAGGGTTTGTAATTTGAGGTTAAACCATGGATACTGGGGCTTTGGGTTTAAAGGGGTTGTATGATGAAATTGATATGATTAATGGTTAAATTGAAGGTTACTATTGCCTATTGCGAGTTAATTTCCTTGAATCCATATAATGCACATTAATATCAAGTCAAGTGTTAAATAAAATCAATGAATTTGTGAACATGGAGTCATATGATGATTAATTCGGTTTGTGCCGAGAATAATGGAAACATGGATGATGAAATCGTGTAATGAAACGGGTTGGTGAGAGGAACCATTTGGGTTGGACTCACATATGCGTGTGTTGTGTTATGATATGTTTAAAAGGATCGATTTCTGAATTATTTAAGGTTGGGCACGAGTTGCTCCTCGGTGAAAGTTCAAAAAATTGCGCAGATGGAGTTCTCTGCCCTCCAGCTAGCAACCAGGAAAGGACGTATTCAGGTTCTCTTCCCACCAGCTAGTAACCGGGAATAGACGTTAGTTGTGTCGGGGTATAGAACATACCATTACCTCACAGGGCCCGCATGGGCGGATTGAGGGTAATGCTACATGTGTCTATACGCCCGTCCGACACCGGTACCTATAATTTGATCTATGAGTTGATGAAACCCGAAATGAGTTAGGAAAGCAGATGTGTATGTGTGTGAGTATCGATGAACTTGGGTCTGGGACGCCTCAATCTGATAACATGACAAAATGACGAAATGGTTTGGGCTAATATAGAATGGTAAGATTGATGAATTAATGGTAAATGATGACTATTCCTATGAGTATGGCGAGAATTCGTGGAGTTATAACCTTTCTTTATGAAACCCGGTTATACAAGGGAAACTCGCTTCAGAACTAATACTAAGAAGTAATCTATTTTGCTGGTGCATCTTGCTTAACCATCTTTGCATATCATGCATGCATTCAATTTTAGTCTTGTTCATACGAGCTTCGGCTCATGTTGCTTAACCACATTTCAGGTGACGGCGGAAAGTGGGTCATGGAGTAAGATCAGCGCTGGTAGCTTTTGGGAAAGTTAATAGGATTACATTGTTTCTTTGGATAATTAGCTATTGAGAAATGAAAGTGTATAGATGTAATCTTTTTTTGAACGGTTAGATTAATGTGATTCTGAACCTAACTATTCTTGTAAGACCTTAGGGTCATACATTCATATGATGCAAGCATGTAAGGGCGTTATTATTCGGATCGAGATGGGTGTTGTGATTTTTCCCAAGGAATGGTTGTGGCAGATATGATTGATTTGTAATGAATGAAAACCTTGTTTTCAGTTATGTATTTTCTTCATTGGGTTTTATCCTCTCAAAATAGGTTTAGAAAATTGATCATTTGAATCAGGTTTTCATGAAAATAAGCGTTTTCATAATTTTTAAGCAAAAACTCTCGGGTGTGTCATCGCTCGAGCGGTCTCCGCTGGATTTCAATGCTGAAAATTGTTATAAATTAAGTTTCTTATATTTGGTTTATATTATTAAAACGGGTCAGGGGCGCTACATAAATAAGTTAAGCACAAGGGCTTAAGGAATTTTAAAGATGTCGATTAAATTAAATTGTTAATAATTAAATTTAGTTGGCGGGTATCGCAAATCTTAACGTGAGGAGATGGGTTAAGTATTTAATAACAGGAATTCAATGCAAATTGGTTTTGAGATTATGGCTAAGAGTCCAGTTACAATTCTTTAGTGGTGTTAACTGTAATTTAGTGTTTTATAAAAATTACAGAAATTGCTGTAAAATTTTCATAATTACATAAATGGCTTAGAAGTTTGCATATTTGCGAAAATCGCTGGCTGAGTATCTAGGTTACACTAGAAATCTATGCCATAATTACTCCATAGATCTTTACTGTTGCCTTATAAATATGCGAGTAGGCTGAACCAAATTCAAAAATTGTCTTTCAAGACTAAGGTTGTCCTAAATATGCCGGTATCAGTTCTCAAATGATCGTATCCGCACTACGTTTGAAAATCGCATAAAAAATATAGTAGAAGATCTAACCGAAGTTTCAACTCAGGAAATCAAAATTCATAGTAGAAGAATTGACCAAAAGGTATTCATTTAAATTGATTGTGGTGGAACGAGTTTTTATTTTAATCGTTCAATATCAAAAAAAATTTATCTAGAGCCTATTTCGGTAATTACCTATCCAGTTTTATTTTTTTTAAAAATCGTTTATAAATTAATCATCTTGGCAGTTTGCCTCCAACAATTGGTATCAGAGCCGTTTCGATTTTGTTTACGGTTAATCAAGGGGCTAGGTAGATTTAGAACAGTGCTAACTTTGTTTTGCAAACGTTCTAATCCCAATTTTATGATCATTATTTTATTCATGTTTGATTGAATAGTTGAATAATGATTATTATTTAATTTTTAATTACGAGGGTTGATCGTGATAGTTTAAGTTTTTTTAGTTCGAATGTGAGTTTTTAGGACATAGATTTTCAATGTAAAAGTTTTTATTTATTTTTAAATATTATTTAAAATATTTAAGAGCAGATTTGAATATCCAAGAACATGAAGAACAGGCGGCGGCACATGCGGTGGTTTTGGATTTTCCAAGCCATGGATCGCGGTTGTTTTTCTATTATTTTTGTGACAAGTTTTTCTGATAATATTTTTGCAGTTTTAGGCTTGAAAATGGAAATAAAACAGTTCTTAAAAATACGGAAGAAGAATAATGGAAAAATAACCTGTCGGCAGCACTTTTGGCGGCGGCGGCGATTCGAGCCGTTTTCGGTGATTTTTTCATAACTATTTTTGGACAGATTTTTAGGCATAAAATAGCAATAAAATATACCTAGAAAATAGTCTAAGATTGGGGAAAAACAGCCAAAGAAAACGAGGCAAAAAGCGGAAGCAGCGACGGCAAGGTGCGACGACACCGGAGCTGTTTGGGGGTTCATTTTTTTAGCTTTTTTGGGACAACATGTTGCTAGATATCAGTGTTAAAAACAGGAGGAAACTGGAACCAAAACGACCACGAAAAAAGTCAGAACAAGCGGCGGCAGCAGGAGGTGGCGTTGGGTGTGCGGCGAGGTTGTTTCGGCGGCCATCGAAAACAGATTTCTGAGCTTTTTTCGAACAGGAGTTTTTACAAAAAAAGTCTTATTTTTCATAAGCCATTTTTGAAAGAAAAAATGGGATCAAGAACTGAGCTCAAACGAGGAGGCAAAATCTGCCTGAAGTGGCGGCATGCGGCGGCGCCGGCGGTGCCGATGGGCCGGCGGTGGTGGCTGGATTTTGGGTCTCTTAGGGCTGTTTTTCTAATATGTACTGATCCAGATAGTGTTGTATTTGTATAACCCTGCATATCAAGGAATCCTAATATAACTTGGATGCTGGAAGGTAA
>JAULJZ010194390.1:0-20248 GCA_032270985.1 Heliamphora pulchella | reverse complement strand
TGCCTTTTTCTTTATTCTTCCTTCTCCTGCTCATTTGGCCCAGTATTTATTGTATAGTGAGGGCTAGAAAGTAAAAGGCTTAGGTTTGGCCATTGAGGAGCTGCTAAATGCATCTGTAAAATTTCGTACCGCAACCACTTGGTTTGGGATATACAACTCCAATTATGCATGTTGTACAAGTATGCCCATGCAGTTTTGCCTGCATTGGCATACTTGTCCGACTTCGAATGCACAAGCTGGTTGGGTGACGCTCATGAAGAGTTTGGATCACTTCATCTGTTTTTTGGAGGTGTACCAGTTAAGGGAAGTCCTTAAATTCTTGAAGATTGTGTCTGATCTTTCTGGTTTAACTGGCAAAGGTAATTCATTGGGTGATGCACTTAATGATTCTGCGGAGTGAAATTAAGGAACGGATTGTATTTATTGGTGACCCATCATATCTCCTTCTGGATGAGTGTTTACTACAAGTGCTGATAGAGTATTTATTGAGCTTCTCCACCTTGTTTTATCCTGATAGATTTCAAACCTAACAATTTGTACATTTCTGCACCATCCTCTAAATTAATTATTAGGTGTGAAATTTGTGTACCATTGGCCCAATTTCAAGCAATTGAGATCTAGAGCTATATGCTATATTTTGAATTTATCACGAATGTTTCTCACTTGACAGCATTTTAAACATATATTGCATCATGTATATAATTTTTGTTGTGGATATCTAACGTTTCTTGCGATGCCTATGTAGCAATTGATTTCACTAATCTAATTAGCATACTGAAAATGTATCTATATACTTGTACGTTTACTAAATTTCTGGTAGATTTCTGTGTTAGGAGCTTTTAATTTTAATGTTGTGCTTTGTCTGCAAGGCGTATGGCCACTTGAGCAAAAGAAGAAGGGGCCTTCTTTATGAAAACTGCTCTGCAAGAAAACTAAAGAGGTAAGGAAGCAACAATCCATGTAATTTGTACACTTTCTAAGCTTTCTACTGCAAGTTTTAGTTTTAAACCAATCTGTAAAAGGAACATGAAATTTGGGTAGAGAAATTGGGCTTTGTTTTCCATAACTTCGCCTTTCTTGTTTAAATATTTCCTGCCCCGCAGATCTCTTGACCTCCTTACCATGTAGGATCTTTAGTAAGATGAATTATTTGAAACTCGATGTTTTTCCTTAAATTTTGATCATTCATGTGAACAATGCAAAACTTTGGCTTGGTTTCATCTTCTCTTCAAAATATTTTGTTACTCCTTATTTTTCTGAAGTTTAAGTATGGTTGAGTTATCCACATTAAAAAAAAAAAAAAACTGTTTTTCCAAAGTAGTGTGAACTTTTATGTGGTGTTCACAAAATATGTAGCCGCTGCAATTGCGCGTCAAATATAACCAAACATTTAGTTATTAGTTAAACATTATATAGTGAGATTGTTGAATATGATAAACGTGCTCTCAATATAGGTTTGGTGGGTGCTTAACTATTGTTATCTTTTTTTTTTTTTTGGGTACTAGGTTATTAGGTGGGAGTTGAAAACTATTCTTTTGAAGTGAACGGGCTCTTTTATTGCATGTCTTGATATATTTAGTAATTATCGTGAATATTTCTAATGTATTTAATATTTTGTTCGAGACATTTATTTTATCACGGATATTGTAAATTATGTTATTGTTATCATATTTTTATGAAATCTAATTAATTGTAGTTCATTTTTTTGAGATTATTTATGAATTATACAAAATTTTAAATCTATTTACATTGATTTGTTTTAATTAAATGTAGTATTATTATATTTTGTTAGTAAGAATTTAGCGATGTTTATATGTTCTTCGCAAATAATTTTGGCGGTGAAGTTCATGTTTCAGAGATTGTTTTTTGTTTTTAGTTGCGAGGAGAGCTTTGTGCGACGAAAATAGGTCATCTTAATTGTATGCATTAGTGACAATTTTCATGTCGCAGTATGCCTATTGCAATGATTTAATGAGGTTTAGAGTTTTATCGACGGATATTCGTGGAATTTCCTATTTTTCATTAGAGTATACTTTGGCAAGCTTTATACAATTTTTTTTTGTACTTTTCTTGCATACACAGACATCAGCCACTCCCTTGCCTAGTCTCCCCCTCCGAAACAAAAAGGGAACTTTTTATATGGATTTCTTCTTTTAGATTATTATACTTTATCATATTTAAAATTTTGCAACTTTATAATTCAACTTACATCACAGGAAAATAATACTATCAAAATACCAACTAAATATGAACTTTTAAATTAGCATTACAAAAGATTTATTCTCAAAATATATTAATTATAATTTTTTAGTCTTAAAAAATTATTTCCCAATTTGATAAAATTAGCAATCAATGCGTACAACAAATAGCAATAAATTTAATTAGAACATTGGCACTAGATATGTTTTTAAAAACTCATTCAGTTAATTCTTATTAACATTTCAATGTCGCAAGCAACGAATTAACAAATTTTGTAAAAAAAAAAAACTCTTTATATAATTAATATTTATATTTTAACAAAATTAGACTAATATCGTCACGAAATGTGGCTAAAACATGTTTCCGCTTTGGAATTAGTACTGCTGAGGTACGAACATTATATTCTTAATTGTTTTGTACTCATTTTGAATAATACAAATATGATTATTTTCTACTACTTATTGTAATTTTAAGTATATTTTTTGAGAGTTTATTAAAACTATAATACTTTTCTGACTTCACACATCAAAACAACACGAAAAGGGAAAAAAATTAAAGTCTTCATAAAATATTAGGCAAATCTTATTTTTCTTAATTTCCATATTTAATCATTTTTCCAACTATTGAAGAAATAAATATATAATCTTCTAGTTCCTCACGTCGATTATCAAAAAGAGAACCTTAAAAGATGAAAAAAGGAAAAAAAAATCTTCAAAATCATACATAAATCAATTGGTACTGCCATGAAATTATGCATTATCCTTTGACTAGTAACTCTGCATATCACGTTGAAATTGAATCAGTATATATATTGCTCAACCAGCTAAAAAAAGATTGAAACAGGTGCAATTTCGAAACCAGTGGTGTTTGTAAAACCTCAGAATATCTCTGCTTAGAGTGCTAATAACTAAAGAAACCACCCAATAAGAGAAATGAGTCACCAAATATAAATTACACAATTTTTGGTTGATTTCTGGACAAAGCATAATATGACTGAGAGTTTTTGAGCTATATTATTCTTTGATGACAACAGTTCACTAACCTTGAAAAAGGTAAACAATGCCAGCCCAGCTTGGTGTCTGCAAACTTGTTTTTAGTCCTTTCTCTTGCACTTCAAGTGATGAAACAGAAAAGATAAACGACTTTGCGGGGCCTCCTTACGTGAGAGTGCAAGCAGGATTGTGACCCGATGAACAGAACATGTTGGGCGGGGCATGTATTGTACACTGGTGCTGTACACCCAGGTCACATTGAAATGGGAGTCTCTGGAGCAAAATCTCTTGCAGCTGGTAAAATCCACAAACTATATTAACTATCTCATATGCCAAATCATTGAAATAAGGTAATTTGTACACATGTTCCACATGAGATGGATTTTGGCACGCATACATGATACAACACGCGAACAAAACAATAGATGCAGGCGTACACACATATATAGGCATCATTTTCTTATGAAACAAACAGCATTTCTTTGAATGACTTGTCTTTCTAACAAACTTTATAATAATTTCAGTCTATAAGCTGACTGATGAATGGGATATTAAAAAGTATAGTTCATAGAACTGACAATTTTAACAATATTCGTCTTCTAAGTTCTAAGCATATATATAGAGGACAACTAAGAGCACATTAATGGATTATTTATAATCTTCAAGAGCTTTTGTATGTAAGAATCTCTGGAAGAAAATAACAGTATTTGGCATTACTATATTTTGCAGGACAATTTATCAGTACATGTTAGTGGTAAAATGAAATTCCTCTCCCTTGTTTGGCATGTTTCCTTCCTACCTCTTTTGTTTGCTTGTGCTCCACTATGCAGCACAATTGGTGCTAAAAGTCCCAAACTGTGGGAAAGCATGTTATGCAGCAAAAGGTGTTGATTGACTAACACAACCTTCTTAACTTATCATCTGTTCTTGAAGAAGTACAATTGTTAGGTCCAACAACCTTCAAGGCTATAATTTTTAGAACTGACAGAGTTCATCAAGTTCATTATTCAGTGGGCAATAGCTCTTTTTTGGGTCCAGGCCTACGTTACATGGACACGAGTACTGGTGTCAAGTACGGGTATATTTAAGTGTGGTATTCGTCTAATTTTTATATCAAAGATTTTGAGACACTAAACATCGCAAAATATCTATATTCCTTACTTTATTTTTTTATTCTTGAAGGTAAATGGTGCTTACAAGGGGTTTATTGTGTAGTTTATGCATACTTAAGAACGGACCGAGAGGAGGGCGGCCGCTACCCCTAAGTTTTGAATTTTTGAAAGTATTATAGTAATATTATTTCAGAATTTTTAAAGATTATATAAATTCGCCTCCCTAGATTTTTCTTTTGAAAATTTTAAAATTATGTAGGTTCGTCTTCCTAAATTTTTTTTTTTTGGAATCGTTTGTTCTTAGTTCTACTTTAGATCTTCGGGATGGCTATAGATTTTTTAATATTGAATGTATTTGCAAGCTTGCAGATAAATGCTATCTAGACGAATTCACAGATCAAGAAAATTTGAATTTAAAATTCTAGTTATAAAATTATGAGCTTGATATTCTCAACCATGTGAAATTCAAAAACTTGCTAACAATTTCTGAGTTGTGCAAAGTATTGTTGAAAACAAGAAAGTCAATCATTTATCTAATTATTGATAAATCGAATTGTCTTATTCTAACTTTACCAGTTTCGACGACAAACCTACATATTTTAGCTAGTTATTTAGTAACCTACATTGAGAAAGATATTACTTGAGAATTTGATATTAATTCAATTATAAATGCATTTTATGTGATGAAAGAGTATCGAGCACAATTTTTATAAATAAATAGAACAATAGTGTCTATCTTTTGTTTTTTGAAATAGATGTAAATGTAGAAGAATATATCCAATTATATTTGATTATATTTTTTTGTAGTTGACTTGACTAAACACTTGTTTGATAGTGATAGTTACACAATTTGTGTTGTTTGAAGTTAATATCGTCTTTCAAGATTTTTCATTACATAGTTATTCACTACTCTAAAATAAAAATCCTGCGTTCGTTATTGTGCATACCATCCGAGTGTATGCATAGTAAACTCGAACTATTAAATATGTATTCTAGATGAGTGTTGGACACATATCTCATAACTTTATTTGACCAGCGAGAGTTCGACACTGAGTAGTTTATTATGGTTTTAGAAAAATCCATGTAACATAAGTCTGCGCAGTGCCCTATGGCTAACCAACTTTCATGTTTTTTACATTATAACATCACAAACCAAGTGATCTACTAATGAACTCGTATTGAAATTAGGAAAAGAAAAAAGATCTGCATCTGAGCAAAGATGAATCTGAAAGCACCCAATTCATCAAGAAAAATCAAAAGAACTAACCTTTAGATGAAGATGGAACTACAACAATATGCATGTTTGAATTGTTTGGAGGAAGATCTAACCGAAGCGGATAAAGCTTTCCGTTCAATGGATTGCGCAAACACAAAATTGCATCCTCAAGCCCTGTTTCTTCCTCCAACTTGTCAGTCAATTCCTCCAAACCATGCCCCTTAAAATTGAAAGAAGGCTCTTCCTTACCCTCCTCAATTTCCCCATCATCGTCCACAACACTGTAGTAAATAATCCGGCCTCCTCCAGATTTCGGCGAAACACCAAACGAATCACTTGACTGTATTTATATATATATAAATAAAAGAGCAAATTAAAATTTCCCTATCGTCAATCCCGTAATCTCGGAAAGAAAAGGTCTAACAGACTAACTACATTCTTACCCGTAGAAACATGTGTTAGTTAAGCAAAACGTGTTCTTACCGATAAGAATCAGTGGTTTGTAATTAATTCTGTGTTCTAAATCTGTAGTCTATCAAAAAAATACACAATTTGGATCCAAAAAACAATGTAATCGAATCGAATCGAACCGAGAATTTGGAGAATCTCCGAGACCTAAAACGGAAAGTGGGCGTGCCGGGTTCGGAAGAAGACAGAGAATCGGATCGTATTGGCGATGGCGATGGCGGTTCGGGAGGAGGTTGGTCAGGCCGAAGCTCAACGACATCAATTTCCCACAATATCCAATCGGTGTGCCTGTGAGGAATGTCGTGCGTGATCGAATTCCTCCAAGGCGGCAACCCCCCGTTTGCGCGCAGGTAGTTGCCGTAGCGCGTTTTGAGCCGCACCTTGAACCCGTCTCGAATCGGCTCCCATTCGACCTTCGAATCCAATTTCGTGGGCAGCGATTGAGTAACCTTTCGACCCGTCACGCCGAGGAGGTACTGCTCGTCCGTGGCCGTCAGGTACTTCCCGTAACAACTCTTCAATCGGATGAGATTATCGACGCCAACGACAAATTCCACTGTCCACTTCGCTCTCTGGATCGAGCCGTGGCGATCCTGACACACGGATTCCTGGTCTTCCTCTGCTAATAGGTGCTTGTCGTGATAGCTTCGGAGCCGAACGGTTTTCGCTTTCTGGAAGAGCTCCATCCCACTCTGAAAATCAATCAACGGGATTAAGAATCAGATCATGATTAGTAGTTTGATGAATTTTGTCTTGTCAAATCAAAAAATTCAGAAATAAAAAAGATCTCACCATCATTCTAGACCAGCAACTTGTCTACTCGAAATCGGCGAAATGGAGGTTGTAGGTTTATTGCAATGTTTGTTTCTGATGACGTACGTTATATTACAGTTTGCTCCCTTGTAGCATTCGAGCATCTTTATCAAATTCTATAGATTTTTAGGCCCACTTGATTATTTTTTTTTGGTTTAAAAATGCAAAACAAAGTTAATCATATCTATTTGATAAAAAAATAAAAAAATAAAAAAATAAAAAAATTAAAATTAAAATAAAAAATTTTAAAATATTCAAATCAAACTCTTATTACTTTTAAAATACAAATTATTTTTTTATTCATAAATTATTTACTACTATTACTAACTATATATAATTATTAATATTAATATAAAATATTTCTTTATTCATAAATTATTTATTACCACTACTAAATATATATATATAATTATTAATATTAAATATATAGAAGGGTAAAATTGTATATTTTGAACAAAAAATAAAAAAATTAACTTTTTATCCAAAAAATCAAATTTAAAAAAATTAGTTTAAAAACTAAGTTAACAAGCAATCTACTTTAACTCAATTTAGTTTTTTTGAACTAAAAATGCAAAAAAATAAAATTAAAAAAACTAACTTTTAAATTAGTTATCAATTGGTGTCTTAGCTAAATTTTAGCTACAAAACTTGTTTTTTATTTTAACTAGTAATTTTTAATATACTTTTTAATAAATTTTTTATTTTTTTAATTTTTGCAAAAAAATTATTTTTATTATCCAACGTCACAATACTCAGTTATCAAAAATAACATTTTTATTTGTATGGCTAGTTAAAAGCACTAATTCCATTTGTTGAGCTAAGAATTTAATAACTAAAATAGCTAATTTAATGGCTAATTTAATATGTAGTGTATTTTTTAGTAATTAGCAATTTATTTTAGCTAAAAAAATAAAAATAGCTAGTTTAATAATGACACTCTTAGTCCCCTTTTCCCACTCTGATGATTCCACTTTTTGTTGAAGTCTTTTTTAAAAATTATTCAACTTTCCTTTGAATTGAAGGGTTTGAAAGAAAAATGAAGTATTTAGATGGATAAAAATTAAAATTAGTAATTTATGTTTAAGTTATATTTTATGAAAGAGAAAGAAGAATTTGGAGGTGTTACCAGGGAAACAGAATACAAATATTTTAAATATTTCTCTTTTATCTCCAAAATATATATTATACATTAAAAAATATATATTTTAAATAAAGTGTTTATCATAAAATATATATTTTAATATATAATATACACTTTCACTTGTTTTTGTCAATTCTAAATATAAATTTATGCATTCTTCTCATTTTATAATTAATATCACACCCACACCCCACACCCACACCCACAAAACAAAAAAAAAACACCCACACCCACACCCACACCCACACCCACACCCACAAAACCAAAAAAAAAAAACTTTCTTTTTCTTGCTTCACCTTTCTTCTTTTTCTCTCATTGCTATCATTTTTTTTTATTCTCTATCACTTCAATCCAAACAAAGGCTTAAATAAACTCACCTTAATCGCTAGTGAGGAGAAATTTAGGATTTTTAATTCTCGAACCAAACTTAAAAGAACTACTCAACAAAAAAATCAAAAGGAAATAAAATGTACAAAAGGAAATGATATAATTGTTCTACCTGAGATATTTACTGCAAGGAGTCAAGGATAAATAACACCTGCCATCTTTTATATCTGTAAGAACGTTTGTTTGTAGGTATGGTTCATATGGGAGTCATTCGAGATGTTTAAAAAGTTAATTATGTATTTACATTTTTTTGAAAAGTTAAATAACTTAGAATAATGTGATCTTTTAGATATAAGTTTATTTGGGATGTTTTTTTTGTTTTTCAATGGTTATGTTTTATAACTGTCCTATTTTTTCAACAACCATATGTTTTATGGGTCATATTTTTTCAAGGGACATATTTCTCGACATATTTTTCCAACAATTATGTTTACCCACTTTTTGATTATGGTCCCATTTGAGTGGATTTTATTTATTTGCTTATTGACTTATTTGCATATTAGCAAATAAGTAAAATTTCATTTAAACATATTCGTTTGTGTGGCACTTGGCTTATTTGCTTATAAGTCAGTTATCCAAACGAGTTTATTTACTTATTTGTTTACAAGCCAGCTTATAAACTAATTTATTTATTTATTTGGCTACCCAAACGAGTTTATTTGCTTATTTGCTTATTTTGCTTATTTTGAACTTATTTGGTTACCCAAATGACGCGACTTATTTATTGACTTATAAGCCAATAAACAAATAAACAAGGTCACCCAAACGGAGCCTATAAATGCAACCACTCTCTCATTGTTTTATCCACTTAACCCAATTTTTTCTTCCATTTAAATAAACTAAAAGAACTGTTGGAGTAAAAATACAAAATAGAACAACAAAACCAGTTTTAGCGAGTGAACAATTACTCAAACAATTTTGAAGAACAAGTATCTATTGTGACTGAAAAATCAGGTTCGACTTGTTTCGTGCACATGCTCCAAGTTTTCTATACCAACCAAACAATTAAAAATTGGGATTTTTGGTGTGAGGTTTATAATTACCATTTCATTCAACACTAAGTTCAATAATAATCATTTGTTTTCAGAAAAAAAGATTCATTCTTTCTATTTTTTTGGACAGTTGGTCAGAAATTTCACTCTTTGAAGTTCATTGGACCAATTTGGATAAAATTACACGGCATTGTTTGGTTATAAAATTAAGGTTTAGAATTAGATTATTTCACTAATAGTTTTATATATAGATGTGTTTGGTAACTATTTAAATTTTAAAAAAATGTTTAAAAAAAACCAACTAACTTAACAGCGTTTATAGGAATTATCCTAAACCCATGGAAGAAGTGGATTAATTAGTTTCAAAATTATTTTGATTATTTTTATACATTAAAAATTTAATCTCATTAAAATCATGTCAAACTAAATAACATATTATTTATTTGTAAATTATTTTACTATAAACCAAATATTATTTGATACAAAAAATACTATATTAATAATTTAGACACTAATAATTTAAATACATTAATTATTCTATAAAAATAAATTTTTAACAAAAGAGTTCATAATACTCTAAATACCTATCCCTTCACCTCAACACCATGGCCTTCCATCTCAACACCCCTTCCTCTATCTCCATCTCCATCTCCATCTCCATCTCCGGCAACAATCCAGCTTTGTGATTGGTTGTTCGTAAAATCAAATATCCACTAGGATGGTGCAATAATTCGCCTAACCCTCACCCGCTCCGCACTGAACCGCTAAAATTGCTGAAAATAACACAAGCAGGTCGGATGGATCACCAATAATTTATGTAGGTTAGCTATGAATAGAAGGTTAACAAATCCTACCCAATAATTTATGCGGATCAGTTATGAATAGCGGATTAACAAATCCTACCCGCCCAATCCCCCCCGCCTCCCTAACTGACAAGCTTACTAGAACAGACCCTTCTAGTTTCAGTTTTAGTCGTCAAACACACTCTCTCGGTCTCTCATTTAGCTAGGGTTATGGCTAGCAGCGCCATCGTCTCACCGCCACGCTCACCGGCCACCCTCATCGGCCATCGCCGGACCATCCAGGGTTAGCTAGTGCTTAGATGTGTCGTTGCGTCACCGTCCACTCTCACCGGCCATCGCCACTGCCTTTTGCCGTCGCCTCACCGCTACCCTTATTGTCCACCGTTATCGGCCATCGTCAGACCATATCTAGCAGGTTTTTTCCCCCTCGCGCGCTCTCTCTCTCTCTATCTCCACCCCTCTCTCTCTCCCATTTTAATCTGCGACAAGAGGTGCCTTTTTTTTGGAATTTCTTTTTCCTTGGCTTTAGCATATGGTTGTAACTATTTTTGCCACTTACAGGTTCTCTCTCTCTCTCTCTTAATTTAGAATGCTTACATTGTTTTTACATTTTCCTAAGCTATGGTAGGCAGTAGCGTAGCCTGTTGCTTCTTTTCTATTTCTTCCTCTATTCTTTTTGTTTTTTCTTTTTACTTCTATTCTACTATTCCTATTTGTATGATTTATTACTTTTGAGTTCTGACAAAAGAAACTTGGGAGAAAGTAGGGGTGTGAACAGGTTGGTTCGGTGTAGGTTCGGTGCAATTTAAGTGATAATTCATCAATTAAATTACTTATGGTAATATAAAAAATTTTAATTTACTACTGAACTACCTATTTTATAAAATCGACAAATCATTTTGTTTTTTTGACAGTTTTGCAATGACGAATTTGCGATTTAAAAGTTATTACAAAATATTTTTGCACCTATTATGCACATTAAAGTGCATCCAATTAACAAAATTCTAAATTTGTGAAGAAAATAACATACAAAATGTAAATTCACTAGAACACAAAACAATTTAATATTTAGCATTCAAAATATTGCAAAAAAGTATAAAATCTCAACAATAAAATAACCAAAATAGTGCTAATTAACAGTGCAAAAATACAGCAATATAATAGTGTAAAATAATGCAACTTTCATCACCAGTATGCTGCCAAAACAGTGCAAAATTCAGCACTAGCATGCAGCCAAAACAGTGTAAAATCCAGCAATATAACATTGCAAAACAGTGCAATTTTCAGCACTAGCATGTAGCCAAAACAGTATAAAAAATTCAGCAATATAAAAGTGCAAAATTCTGACAATATAATAGTACAAAAGATGTCAAAAATATCAGCAACAAAGCAAAGCAAAATTCTAACGGCCAAATTCCATCATCGACTAGTCTTCCACCATCAAATATCAGCCAGAGTTGGCTCCATAGTTGCGATTGTTCTAGAAAATTCTGAAATTTATTTTTTTTTAAAAAATTAGTAAAACAATTATAAGTAGTAGTTATTCAACATCAAACAAATGGAACTAAAAAAAATCACCTGCCCCAATTTCTTTATAGGTTTCAATGCCATTCATGTATTTTCTAAGGTTGATTTGAATTTGTAAAGACCTTAGCCAATTTTATCCACATATAAGAGCTTCCACCATATTTGGAGTCAAGCAACTCCTAAATGGATTAAGTATACGAGCACTGGTGTTAAAGGCAGACTCAGAAGCTACTGTAGAAATTGGAATAGCCAAGATATCTCGTGCTATTTGAGAGAGAACCTGATATTTATTACTAATAAGCCTCCACTAATTCAAAATATTAAAATTAGAAATACTTGGATCCTCGGAATTCTCAGCCAAATACCTATCCAACTTGGATTTGTTTTCTAGACTATTTTCCTCCTCCAAATGTTTCTTATATTGAATAGTGAAAAACTTAACGACATCTTCTTCATTTTCATCAATGACCGTTGGTTGAGAAGCTTGACTTGCATTGTAAGTATAAACTTTACCAAGTGAGTCTTTACTAGCACAATAGTCGTATAAGCGATTTAACTTCAACTTCACTCTCATCACAAGGTTTTCTGCCTTATCAGTCTCATATACTTAGGTAAATGAGAACTTGATATATTTTAATTTGTAACGTGAGTCTAACATAATGGCAACATATAACAAGAAATTTATATTGTCAAGATTTTCTCAATGCTTGTTATATTTTCGTTTCATGTTAATTGCCATATCACTCAATAACATATCACCACTTTTACCCAATGACACCAATTTAGATTGAATCGACATGAGCTCATGAAAAAATTCATTAAATGTAACATGCAAAGAACCCGAAAGTCTCACGGTCACGTTGTAAAAAAGTCTCAAGAATCGAATGAAAGCTCTAGTTTTATCCCAATCATCTACACTAGGAGGCCCAATGATTTTTCTTCCTCTCCCTTTTCCTTTCCCACCATTATTGTGATTATCAAATTTATCTTCATCCTCCATGAAAAATGAAAAGAAATGAGAGTCATCCTCTTCCAATCACTCAAAAGCTTTTTGAAACTTCTCAGCTACATCAAACATTGAATAGGTGGAATTCCACCTAGTTTGAACATCAAGGCACAACGAGCACTTGGAAAGGATCTTCTCATGCTCTATACAATTCTTAAAAATTTGCAATCTTGAAGGAGAAGACCTCACATACTTTACCGCATTTCGAATCTTCACAATCGAGTCATTCTGCTCTTTTAAACCTTAACAAACAATAACATTCACAATATGTGCACAACATTTCATATGCATAACCTCATTATCTAAGATGGTTGACTTCCAATCTTTTGTTTTTCATTTCAATTATTTGATAGCCTCGTCATTAGAACTTGCATTATTAACTGTGATAGTCAACATTTTATCAATCCCCCACTCAAGTAGGCACTTCTCAATATGCTTCCCAGTGGTCTCACCGTTATGATTAGGAACTTGTAAAAAATTGAGAATTCTTTTATGCAAGTTCCAATTATTATCAATCCAATAGGCAGTAAGACACATATAGTTAATATTTTGAATTGATGTCCAACTGTCAGTTGTTAGACAAATTCTTTGCTTTCTAATGGCCTTCTTTGATTTTTCCTTTTCTTCATTATATATTCTCATGTAGTCACGAGCAATAGTTGTGCGTGATGGGAGAGTGAACCTAGGTTGCATAACTTGGCAAAAATTCTTGAACTCTTCTTTCTCCATATGTTTAAAAGGCAATTCATAAAAAATAAGCATCTTTGCTAGTACATCTCTACAAATTTTTTCATTATAACTTATTACTTTTAAACTAAACAATCTTGTTCTTTCTCTTTTCCCTCTCCATCTTTAACAAAACATAGAGTTTTTTTGTTTCTTGTCCACAACCTTAAACGGGTACTTTGTGCATTGATTATTTAGATGACTCCACAAATTACTTGTACCGTCTTGTTTTTTTCGGGCTCCGTAAGGCTTACCACAATAATTACAAGATGTTCTTGGATATTTAGGATCACCACCATCAACCAAAGAATAGTGATCCCAAACTTTGGATTTCTTTTTTTGATTTTTGCTTTTGGTGGTTGTTTGAGTTGAAGAGTTTATACTCACATCATTGTCACCATTCGTTGTTTCCTATGCAAAAACATCAGAGCAAATATTTATAAAATACTCATATAAATAGAAATTGCTCAAAGCAATAAAGCATACAAGTAACATGCTTTCCCCCAAATTTGAAATATTCCCAGTTTGAAATATTCATCTATTATTATAAAATACTCATATATCAACATCCTTTCCCCTAGGATTGTGCAATAACCCGCCAAACCCGCCTAACCATCCTGCGTCCGCCCGCCCAGCATCGAACCGCTAAAATTGCTGAAAATAACACAAGCAGGTCAGGTGGGTCACCAATTATTTATGCAGGTCGGTTATAGATAGCGGGCTAACAAATTCTACCCGCTTAATAACCGACCTGCCCATATAATATACACTAGTGCAAGTATTTAAAATATTTAGGATTTAACTTTTAGACTAACAACTAACAAGCTTACTAGAACAGACCCTTCCAGTTCCAGTTTTAGTCGTCAAACACACCGACCACCCTCACTGGCCATCGTCGGACCATCCAGGGTTAGCTAGCGCCTAGCGGTGTCATTGTGTCACCGCCCACTTTCACTGGCCACGGCCACTGCTTTTTGCCGCCGCCTCACCGCCGCCCTTATTGTCCACTGTCATCGGCCATCGCCAGACCATATTTAGCTGATTTTCTCTTCCTCACCCTCTCTCTATCCCCCCTTTCTCTCCCATTTTAATCTGCAATAAGAGGAGCCTTTTTTTGTAATTTCTTATTCCTTGGCTTTAGCATATGGCTGTAACTATTTTTGCCACTTACAGGTTTTCTCTTTCTCTTAATTTAGAATGCTTACATTGTTTTTACTTTTTCCTGGGCTATAGTAGGCAGTAGCGTAGCCGGTGGCTTCTTTTTCTATTTCCTCCTCTTTTCTTTTGTACTTCTATTCTACTATTCCTATTTGTATGATTTATTGCTTTTGAGTTTTGACAAAAGAAACTTTGGAAAAAGAATGCTGATATATGAGTATTTTCTATTAATAGATGAGTATTTTAAACAGAGAATATTTCAAATTTGGGGGACTTGTATGCTTTATTGCTTTAAGCAGATTCTATTTATGTGAATATTTTATAAATATTTGCTCTGATGATTTTGTATAGGAAACAACTAACGGTAACAAGCAAAGCGGTGAATCTGTGATTGATTATGGAGGAAGCACATGAGATAGAGCCAAACATTGATAATGATATGAGTGTGAACTCTTCAACTCAAATAACCACCAAAGGAAAAAATAAAAAAAATAAACCCAAAGTTTGGGATTAGTATTCTTTGGTTGATGATGGTGATCCTAAATATCCAAAAGTATCTTGTAATTATTGTGGTAAGATTTATGGAGCCCAAGAAAAAAAAGACGGTACTAGTAATTTGTGAAGTCATCTAAATAATCAATGCACAAAGTACATGTTCAAGGTTGTGAACAAAAAACAAAAAACTCTGTATTTTGTTAAAGATGGGGAGAGAAAAGAGAAAGAATAAGATGGTATTAGTTTAAGAGCGTTCGGTTATAATGAAAAAAGTTTGTAGAAATGCACTAGCAAAGATACTTATTATTGATGAATTGCCTTTTAGGCAAGTAGAGAAAGAAGGGTTCAAGAATTTTTGTCAAGTTATGCAACTTAGGATCACTCTCCCCTCACACACAACTATTGCTCGTGACTGCATGAGAATATATAATGAAGAAAAGGAAAAATTGAAGAAGGCCATTAGAAAGCAAATAATTTGTCTAACAACTGACACTTAGACATCAATTCAAAATATTAACTATATGTGTCTTACTGTCCATTAGATTGATGATAATTGAAACTTGTACAAAAGAAACCTCAATATTTTACAAGTTTCTAATCATAAGGGTGAGACCATTGAGAAGCACATTGAGAAGCGTCTACTTGAGTGGGGAATTGATGAAATATTGACTATCACAGTTGATAATGCAAGTTCTAATAACGGGGCATCAAATATTTGAAAAGAAAAATAAAAAATTGGAAGCCAACCATCTTAGATAATGAATTTATGCATATGAGATGTTGTGCACATATTGTGAATATTATTGTTTGTGAGAGTTTAAAAGAACAGAATGACTCGATTGTGAAGATTCGAAACGCGGTAAAGTATGTGATGTCTTCTCATTCGAGATTGCAAACTTTTAAGAATTGTATGGAGCATGAGAAGATCCCTTCCAAGTGCTCATTGTGCCTAGATGTTCAAAGTAGGTGGAATTCTACCTATTCAATGCTGGATGTAGCTGAGAAGTTTCAAAAAGCTTTTGAGTGATTGGAATATGATGACTCTCGTTTCTTTTCATTTTTCATGGAGGATGAAGATGAATTTGATAATCACAATGATGGTGGGAAAGGAAAAGGGAGAGGAAGAAAAATCATTGGGCCTCTTAGTGTAGATGATTGGGATAAAGCTAAAGCTTTCGTCCGATTCTTGAGATTTTTTTACAACGTGACCGCGAGACTTTCGGGTTCTTTGCATGTTACATCTAATGCATTTTTTCATGAGCTCGTGTCGATTCAATCTAAATTGGTGTCAATTGGTAAAAGTGGAGATAAGTTGTTGAGTGATATGGCAATTAATATGAAACGAAAATATGACAAGTATTGAAAAAATCTTGATAATATAAATTTCTTGTTGTATGTTGCAGTTGTGTTAGATCCACATTATAAATTAAAATATATCAAGTTCTCATTTACCCTATATGAGACCAACAAGGTAGAAGACCTTGTGATGAGAGTGAAGTTGAAGTTGCTGGAAAAAATTAAAGGAAATAGGAAATTAAAGTAGAAAATAAAATGGGACAATTTCACCGATTGGTTGCAGACGTGTACCTGACACTCTTCTTAAGTGTATTTTCACGCCCCTCGGAGTAGGTTACTCGGTACAGAAGGATGACGGCGGGATACTCTCCAGGATCCATAATCTTTCTAATGTATGAGTGCACTCTCACTACAGTGGATACAAGAACAACTTTTTGATGATCGTATTCAAGAGAGGAAGAGAGAAGAAAACCGAATATTTTTCTGTGTACAAAACAAGGGCTAAAGGTCCCTCAATTTATAAAGCCAGAAGAGACAATATAAAAGGAATATAGAATAAATCTCGTGCATTAATCATGCAATCAAACGTTCAAAATTAGTGACATAAATTAAAATCACAAATTCTGTAAATAATTAATTGTCTTGATTTGAGGTAATCAAAGTATAATTTGTGCAACGGTTTGAAAATTTGGCTTAATTTGAGGAATCAAATTTTCTGCAAAGCTTAATTTGTGGAAAACTTAATTTGTGCAATAACTTGAATTGTGGAAAATCACGAAAGAAAAAGATTGCAAGGTTTTTGACTAAATTTTTTTTGTCAATTAGATATTTTGCAAAAACAGGCTGAATATTGCACACACCCGCGAGGCCCGAAACCTATGATTTGCACCCCCGCTGTGCGCGAAACTCGCAATGCGCTACCGGTTAATGATTTTCGGGCCAGGTTTCAGAAATGGTTGGGCTTAGGCCCAGTCTCGTGCGCGCGATGGGCTCCCTTGGGTCAACCTACATATACAACCCAAGGGAAGTGTGGAATAATAAATATAGGTTGAAAAGGCTTGCGATTTTCCAATGTGGAAAAATTCTTTCTTATTTCAACACCAAAACCAACAATCCCCCATAAAATAAGAACGAGAAAAAATAATAAGAAGAAAGAGG
Source organism: Heliamphora pulchella (assembly GCA_032270985.1). Classification (NCBI taxonomy): domain Eukaryota; kingdom Viridiplantae; phylum Streptophyta; class Magnoliopsida; order Ericales; family Sarraceniaceae; genus Heliamphora; species Heliamphora pulchella. Next base: position 2,759 of record JAULJZ010194390.1, on the reverse strand, counting down.
AGGACTTGAATACGATACGTCACTATTGGTGTCTTTTGGACTATGAGCCAATAACTTAAGTTACAAGGAGATGATCTACACGAAGATAGTGAAGTTGAACTTCTATGAACCTAGTTCCCAATTGCAAATCAGGTATACGAAGTACCCGTAGTACATTTTCTTATCAAGAGCTGATCATCACGGGTTGGCACGAATATGCCATGCGCCTTACCTGGATTTCATGAGTGCTCTAAAGAATTTGCCCGAATTCTTATAGGAAGCGGCCCTACTGCAACATATACACCATCCAATTCTAAGACTATGAATTCATTAAGAGCTATTGTTTAGCCTCACATGTCACAGTCTTGTACTATCTACACCATAGAGAGGGATAAATAATGATAGTGACTATCAGCGTCAATCAACAATTTGTTATTACCCATTTGAACCTATTTCATGGGGTTTCCAATCATGTAGGTTGGGATGCCATTGTTGTTGACCTCTAAAATGGACATCAATCCCATTCTCCTCGATGTTTGACTCACTAGCTTCTTGCTTAGTGATTTTGTCAGAGGGTCGGCCAAGTTCCTCTCTAACCTCACAAAGTCTGAGGATATAATCTCATCACCCAGTAGCTGCTTGACAATATTATGTCTTAGGCGTATATGCCTACTCTTGCCATTTTAGGTCTTATTTCTTGCTCGGGCTATTGTGGCCTAGCAATCACAGTGTAGAGACACAAGCGGAGTTGGTCTCACCCACAAGGGTGTATCTGCTAAGAGATCTCTAAGCCACTCAACCCCAGATCTTGCCTTTTCTAAGGCAATAAATTCAGATTTCATAGTGGACCGAGCAGTGCAAGTTTGCTTGGAAGACTTCTAAGATATTACACCTCAACCTAGAGTAATTACATATTCGCTTTTGAATTTGTCTCGTCTGAATAAGAGATCTAATTAACATCACTGTACCTTTGAAGTACAGTGGAAAATCCGCAGTAGCTTAGACCAATGTCCATAGTTCCTTTTAGATATTTCATTACTCTAGATATAGCATTCCAATGATCCTTGCTCGGGTTCTGTGTGTACCTGCTAAGTCTATTTACAGCATAAGCAATGTCAGGTCTAGTATAGTTCATCAGATACATCAAACTACCAATGATTTGTGCATATTCAGATTGAGCTACACTAGTCCCCTTGTTCTTTTCAAGATGAACAGTACAGCCGTATGGTATATAAAGAGGTTTAACATCAAAATGTCTAAATTTCTTAAGTAGTATCTCAGTGTAGTGTGCTTGTGAGAGTATCAAACCATTTTTAATTTTTGATATTTGAATGCCAAGGATCACATTGGCTTCTCCCATGTCTTTCATATCAAAGTTAGATGATAACATGTATTTTTTTTTAATGACAACATCCATGCATGTTTCAAATATAAGCATGTCATTCACATAAAGGTATATAATGACTACAGAAGTATCATAAACTTTACAATAGATACATCGTTCAGCGTCATTGATAGTGAATCCATTAGAAATGAGTACAGAGTCAAATCTTTTATGCCATTATTTAGGGGCTTGTTTTAACCCACATAAAGAGTTGACTAATTTGCACACTTTATTTTCTTTGCTTATTACGACACAACCTTCTAGTTGTTCCATATAAAAATTTTCTTCTAAATCACCATTCAAGAAAACAATTTTAACATCCATTTGGTGAATTACAAAATTAAATATGAATGCTAGTGCAATAAAAGTTCTGATAGAAAAAATTCTAGTCACGGGTGCATACGTGCCAAAGTAATCTATATCTTTTCTTTTGAGAGAACCCTTTTGCTACTAAACGAGCTTTGAATTTATCTATAAACCCATCAGGTTTCAATTTCTTTTCAAATATCCATTTGCATCTAATTGATTTTGTTCTTGGATGTAGATCTATTAGCTCTCACGTGTGGTTAGCCATTATAGATTCTATTTCATTATTAATAGATTCTTTCCAAAATGGAGCATCAGGTGAAGTTATAGCTTCTATAAAAGTCAAAGGGTCTTCTCCCATTAGGAATGTGTAAAAGTCATCACCTAGGTTTGTGGCTTTCCTTTGTCTTTTACTTTTTAGTGGTTCAAGTTCTAAACCTACTTGCTCTTTGCTTGGTGTTTCAACATCTGCATTATTTATAGGTTTTTCAACTTGAGTTTTAAGAGGAAATACATTTTCAAAAAATATTGCATTCTTGGTTTCAACAATAGTGTTAGGTTCTAACACGTCACTTTGAAGTATAAGAAATCTATAGGCAGCACCGCTATTAGCATAACCAATAAATAAAAAATTCGATATTTTCGACCCAATTTTTCTTTTCTTAGGTTCTGGTAGCATTACTTTAGCAAGACACCCTCACATTTTTAGGTATGACAATTTAGGTGCATGATTTACCCATAATTCATAAGGAGTCTTGCCAATTTTTTTGAAATGAATTTTGTTTTGTATGTGATACGCAGATAAGATTGCTTCCCCCCACAAGTTGTTAGGTGCATCTGAACTGACTAGCATTGCATTCATCATATTCTTCAGAGTTCCATTTTTCCTTTCAGCCACCCCATTAAATTCTGGTGAGTTTGGTGGTGTAAACTCGTGAATTATGCCTTGTGTTTCACAGTATCAGAGCGAAGTCTTTTAATTTTTGTATTGGTTTGGTTTTCTGCCATAGCCTTTGTTAGCCCAAGGGCTTTTTTAATTAATTTTGACGATTATTATAATTCATTTTCTATAGATAATTGTCTTTAAATA
>JAULJZ010194379.1:0-15280 GCA_032270985.1 Heliamphora pulchella | reverse complement strand
TTATGATGGCATAGCACATACTATGTAGCTCAGCACAGATTATATCAACATAGATTCCTCTGAGAATCGAAAGAATGTCCCAGAGACAATCGAAGACAATGGTAGTATAATCCTGCACGGGACGTTGGGAGATATGTGGTTTGGTAGCTAAGGAAAGAATTTTTCGAGTTATGGGACCCATCCACTCAAGTCACTCGAGTGACTCCTTAGTCACTCGAGTGACTCCTTAGTCACTCAACTTGACTTAGTCGCTCAACCCGAGTGGGTCAGGTACTTGACCTAAGTGGGTCGGATACTTGACCCGAATGAGTCGGGTACCCACAGGACACCCGTTAACCAACCTAGTTGAGTTAGAGTAGAACATTGACTGGTTGATTTTTCAGAATAGAATTTCTTGATTTCCTGAGATTACCTTTCATGATCTGATTAGATCTTTTGAAGAGTCCTATTCTAATTCTAACAAATTCTTCTGAGGGTTATAAATAGAAAGGATAGTTGTGCTTCCAGAATAATCAGATTTGAAAGTTTGATACGTTGTTCATACTTTCAAATTTCAAACTCAATTAGCTTTATCCTTTACCCAACCATCCTCTCTCTTCATTCTGTGTTTCTGACTAGTTTGCTTATCTCACATCTCCATAATTGTTTATTATTTATTTGTTCCAAAAGAACCCTACACAATTAAGTTAAAATTTCTACTGGAGTATTAGTATTTCTTTTGAATAGGCTCTTTAAAAAAAATTTATTAGCTATTTTAGCAAGCTTGTATCCTATTTGAAGCTTCAACAAGCTATCTAAAAGCCTTTAAATTTTGACTATTTTTCTTTTATCTGCCTCCGTGGCTTTCCAAATTATACAAGAGTAAGGATGACAATAGGGTGGAGCCAGGAATGAGGTCTTCTATTCCCATTCCCTATTTGATCGGGTTAGAGACATAAAAAAATATTAGAGAAATATCGGGAAACGGGACAAGAACGGAGATATTTCGAGAATAATTTTTAATGTTTAAAGCAGTGATACTAATAAGAATTATAAATAATATAATAAATAAATAATAGTATTTGATGAATTAATAGAACTAAAAATACAAAATATAACAAATAGAGAAAAAATAAGAGATAAATATAATATTTTACAATTTTAGACTTATTATATTTTTTAAAAATAAATTTTATGCATGTATTTATATTTTAAAAATATTTATTTTATTTAATTGGGGGCAGAACAAGGGAAAACGGGATGAAAAATCCAAATACTGTACTCATTCCGTTTGTTATCGGGGACAGAAAAACTCACACATAATATGACGAAGACATGCGGGGATAGGGCCGGAGTAATTGCCATCCTGATACAAGAGCAATTTATTGAGAATTGTAAGAATTTTGAATGAATAGCTAAAATAAATATTAGTATTAAAGTACATATATAAAAAAAAATGAATAGAAGGTACATATTTTTTACTTTTGGCTAGCCAATGTGGAGATGCTCATGTTGCTTAATGTATTCTGTAAAGTTAATTTGATCCAAGTTCTTCAGAGTTGAGTTTTTTTTTTTTTAAATATTTAATGATATTGTATCTGCCAACTGTTGTATATTGGACCAGAATTTGCTATCATTCATCATTACCAAGCTCTGCTCAATCATTAGGGAGGAGTTGAATTCTTATTTGTAGAGGTTTAGAAGAGTTGAATTCTTGGTCTGATTAAGAATACTTTGGTTAACGTAGTCATTAGAATCTTAAAAGCAATTACTGTTGGTGTGGTTATGAATTCTTTATTTGTTTCTTTGAGTTCAAGATTCTTTTTCTAAGAAATACATTTAGAAATGTTCATCTTTTGTTATAAGTGATATGGTTGTAACCATTCAAAGAGACTATTGATTTAATAATTTGAGTAAAAAATTTAATGTGTCTCAAAATACTTAAACTCAAGTTATTAATAATAGTTTTTATATATATATATATATATATGAGAAGTGGCCTAGGGTAAGGGGTTGGGTGTTTGTTTGTAAAATTAAGTTTCTGTTTGGAATGTATAAAAAGTTTAACTTTTAAGATGTTTAATTTTTTTTTAGAAAAAGATAGAAAAATAAAAGTTAGTGTATTTGGGATAAATTTTTAGGGTAGCTTTTTTCTTGTTTACTTTTTGTTAAAATGTCAAATATGTTTTTATTTTTTTCTTTTAAGTTATAATGTTTTGGACATTGACACGACTTTTTTATAAGAATTAGGGCTTAATTTAGAGGCTTAAATTTAACATCCCTGCCATCTATGTTTGCAAATGTTTTGACTCAGGAAATTCCTTAGCATGGTGGAGAAACTCTCTCTGTTGGTATATGCAAAAAAAAAAACTTAGTGCAGCTTTGTGATGCGAATCGAATAGTATAAACAATCAAGGACTTAGAACCCACACACCTCACTCAATCCTTCATTCTTTGAAGCAGTGGCAAGCATACTTTTAGTTTTGTGAAAGGATTGTTGTTTGACGTTACACTAAAACTGATTGCTTATATATTGTAACTAAAGAAATAATAATTACAGCTTATAGTAGAAACTGTAAGTGTTTCGAAAGGATGCTAACTTGTAGTTGAAAGTATGTAATTGTTTGTAGAAGAGAAAGTAATTATAGTTTGTACGTAGTAGAAATTGTAAGTGTTTGAATTAAAAAAAACTTATTACTGAAACTAGTAGCAAAAAACTGTAAGCTATAATCGAAAGCAATCCAAAACACCACTGGTAGTGGCTGCTGGTTTTGATTCTTGAAACTTAATGGATTCTTTTCTTTCCTTTTTCCTCCTCTTTTTCATTTGGGATTTTCACCTTTAGATTAGAATCTTCCACCAATGAAGTGATTATAATTCATTCCCCTCTCCCTCCCCCTGCCCTCCTTTATTCTCTTCACTTTTCAGATTTTGTCTTCTCTACCTTGACTGTTTGTTGAAGAGAAGCATCATATTTACTCTTAACTGCAGAAAACTGGAACATAAAACACATTCTAAGTTTCAAGATTCAAAGAAGATCTTGTTGTGACTTAGTGAGTATAGTGAGGTTATTACACTTCACCTTTAATATGATTGTTTTAAAAGAATAAAGAAAGCCAAAAGGCAACCTGGCCTCTTTTGTATATTCTTAGCTTGGGTGGCTTTAGAATGCCTTGTAATCCCCCTTTTGAGAAGAACTACAAAAGTGAGAGGATAGAGGAATAAAAAGTTTAGAGAGAAAGGATGGAGATAGATATGAAAATGATAGAAATTGAAGGTGGGGATGGTATCTATTTGCATCTTGGGTCCTACCTCACCCATATCATTCAAATTCTGGTAGAGCTTATTTCGTCGTAAGAAAAAGTCTAGAGACAGTGCATTTTTACACCGCATGAATCACTGCAGACTCACATGTATAGTGGATTTTATACCAAGTTTTAGTATAGAATTCACTATATTTATAAGTGTATAGTGATTCATGCGATATAAAATACACTATCTGTAACTGGACAGGTTTTTGAAAGGGATTCATCTTATATAAATGGGGAAAAATGATTGCTGTGGGTGTATTTATTAGTAATGAATTTGCTTTGTAATTTATTTCTTCACTATTTGCCATGTGGGTATGAACTTAATATTAGATTCTAAGCAATAAATCTAATATTAGATGGGTTGGTCTATAGACAAGATATGAACAATTGATTTTCCAAAAATGTTGATCCAGACTCTTGACACAAATTTGGTTCTTGGACAGAGCTCTCTTGTTTATACTCGGACTAGAGAGAAGTCGAATCTTTGCTGCAAATAGCTAATTAACATGAAAATTATAATAGAGAAAAACCCAAACAGGTCTTTAATAACTCAGAATAGAATAGCCTCTCCCACCACATTGAGTGGATCCAAAAAATAAAAAAAATAAAAAAAAAAGAAGAGGAAATTCTTAATAAAATTTCTCATTATTTTAAGAACTGAGAAGCACAGAACTAAGAAATTTCTTAGTTTTAAAATATGATTTTTTAGGTTCCATAAAACTGAGATGTTTGTCTTTCTTTTTGATTTTTCTCTATTTGCTTGTGTGCGAGAGTTCATTTCGCAATTTTTGCAAAACTGAAATTTCTCTCGAAACAGAGAAAAATTTTAATTTTCAAACTTCTTGCTTTGTTAGGGATAAAAAGGGAGCATTTGCCTTATTTTGGTACTTTTTTGGACTTATTTCATTATTTGTTTAATTTTCCTTACTTCACTTCAACTGGACGACATTAACTGAAAAAGTAAAAAAGTTTTTATCAAAAGACAGAAAATTCACTAAATATGAAAATAAGCCAAAAAAAAAATTAACTTGACGATTTTTATTTTTTTTATTTTAGATATTTTTTTAGTTTATCTCGACGAGAGGATTTTAAAAAGTTAATTTTTGTGATCTAATTTTTTTCATGAAAAATAAAAATAAGGAAAATAAAATAATGCTCCTCTGTGTTTGAAATTGAGAATACTCAATTTTATCCATTAACAACTAAAGTTTGGGAAACTCTTTCAAGAGCCATGTAACAGAAAAGCAGATAAGCAATGGGGGACTGTGCTACATTTAAAAAAAAAAATAACTCAGTAGTCTCATGCTTAGAATAATTAAATTGCGCTCGATTTACCCGTATTTGGATGGTCAAAAACTAACCTAAGGTCCTTGAAATTAAGGTCCGAGTAAATCTTTAGTAAACTCAAAAAGACTCGAACTAACGATCTTTTAAACACAAAACTAGTGCCTCTACCAGTCCAATCAGTCCTTAGAATTGTGGTACGATAATACATTTAACCCTAATCGGAGATGTGAGAAGCACTTCAACCTCTCCCACAATTATGCCGAGACGATGAGTGTATGAACTCCCTGGGGATCATGAGAGAGCAAGAGAGAGCTTGGGGGATTGGGGTTTTTATCGGAGTATTTTCGAAATATGTGTACTAACGTTTTCCCAAAAATATGTCGTTCCAGTCAATATCAACAGATAAAAAAAGTTAATATTTATATAAAACAAGCTATTGTGATCTGGTTCAATGATTTATTTCAGTACTTTCTTGAATATGAAAATGATAAATAATTAGATTGCACAAATTAGAGAATTGGAGGTTAAAACAGAAGGTTCATTAATCCCACAAATTCTCTTGATGATTACAAGATAAACTGATTTTACAAACTACTAGTTTTATGCTAAGTTAATTTTAATACTGTTGGTTGAAAAGTCTTTTATGTGCTCTTCTTGGCCTAATTATAAGCTCTGAATTTTCTCAATTTATATTGTTGTTGGGATTAGTACTGCCTTTACTTGTCACCACTTGTGCATTCCACTATGCTGCTACTTATGATTAACCTTACCCTTGTTTGGTTTAATCATATGCTTTTTTTTGTTCATTGTCTTGTCAATGAAACATTGTTGTAAATTCAGGGGTTTACAAATTCGCTATCCTCAAGGCATGACAATGTAGCATTTCAAGCCTTTGAGAGCCACACGATTATGTAATGTTTATTTCTAAATACAGAGAGTTCTCATTATTATATAACTTCCAAAAAGTTTTGGAGCACTGAGGTAACCATGACGCTTTTGGTACACCTAATAACTTTGCAAACTAAGGTAACTTGTAAAATAAATCATCAAGACAGAAATCCAAAGACAAAAAAAAGACTAGAATGGAAGTTTTGCTTTACAAAGTTCACATCTCCAAAAAGAATGATTGGCCATTTGTTGAAGTGTTAACTTCAAAGCCAAGGTATGAAATCAGTCCTCTATGGTTGTTTGAACTCTCATCCATCACCCACCCACTCACAACCACCAATTCTAAGTTACTGACTGGGGTTTGTTACATAACCCCACAGCTAACATCAACTAATTTGTTAGAAAAATTACGGGCTTGTGTTGTATGTTTAATGGAATTGGATAGAATATGAAGGATAAATAATAATGTGAATTTCATATGTTTTTTTTAATACGAGAGAATTATGGAATAAATTATGTGTACAGTGATAAATTTGATTCATGTTTGATTATAGTGGGATAAAAAATAATATAAGAGTTATAGAATTATTTTTGACCTTTAGATAATCAGAAAAAATAATCTAAAACCTAATACTAATAATATTAAAGCTAAGGAGAACCTGGTATTATTATTACCATAAATTAAGTATTACTAATTCAGTATTTGTCAAATTTTTAGTCTTAATTTTACAAAACAAACATAAGATTATTGATGCAGAGACACAAAATCTGAATAAGTGGGATCCCTTTGTTCCCTAAATCAACCCTACCCTTTCCAATCTCTCGTTTCAAACAAACTCTTAGGAGGGTGTTTGTTAAATTATGAATTTATATATTATAATTGACAATATATAATTATAACTTCAAATAGAAGTCATAAATATTTATTATTGCCGTAAACTTATCTAGTCTTTTGCACTTAATTTTGAGCCATAGTACCATCCTAAAGTCGTACAAAATAAAGACAATGATAAAGAGACTTTAAGGGAAGAAAATGCCATTAATCCTGTCCCAATATGATTCCACTTTTGCATGATTGTCCCCTTCAAGGTCAATTTTTATTGTTGTTCGTGTTAAAGTGAATTAGATTAAATTCAAAATAATTTTAGGCAATAGAATTCGTGTTTATTGATTTAAATTTTAAAACTATAAGTAAAAACAGTAAATAGTCTTTTTGAATTTTTGTAACTTTTTTTCTGAGCTAAAAGTTAAAAGTTAAAAACTATTTTTTGATTAACACTCTCCAAGTACTTTCATGGTACTATGTAATAGTATTTATGTAATATTCAGATAAATAAAAATAATAATACTATAATGTCCATATTTTGTGACTATATTTAGATACCATATGATGTGACATTTTATGTGTGGTGTTTATATCATCTTGTGATTTTACCAATATTTATTTTTAAGCATCACACATGAGGTATCGCATCATATGGTATTCAAATGTGGTCATAAAAATATAATCACCATAATATTATTAGAAGAAAAAAAAAACACAATGCATAACTATGTAGATAATTTCTGTCTTCCATCTCAATATTACCCAAAAACCATCATCATCACTATTGTGGTAACGCTCTCTATGAATGATTGGCAACTATTATTGACCATGATAGAGATATCTAAGACACTGTCCAAATCCCAACTCTTTTTACTTTTTATTTTTTATTTTTTATTTTTTATTTTTTATTTGTTTTTGTAGCTTTTTCCTAAGTTGGTTGGGATGGCCACATCCCTTGCTTGCAATGCACATCAACCTCTGATTTGTTATGGATGTGGTAATGTTTGGGAGCTACGAGAGAGAAATTATGCTCTGTTTGCTTGACAAAAAACAGTTTTTTGGTCAATAAAAGAATTCTTTTTGGATTCAAATAGTGCCAAGTGGGGCCTACTCTTTGTTCAACTTTATGTCTTGTGATATTTTCTAATAAAAAAAGAAAAGCCTTCTTCAATTTCATTGTCCACATAAATTGTAAATGTGCAAATAGGGATAGATGCAGAATTTTTGTCCAAGGGAGATGAATTATTCTTATAAATTCTTAGGTGGCAAATGCTAAGTTTTTGAAAAAATTTCTTGAGAGGAAAGATTTATATATATAATCTTATAATATTTGGATGAATAGTACTATAATTATGGATTTTTTTAGAATTTAAAGGAGCGACTGCTCCCATCCACCCCTCCTTGGTTCGGCTATGAGTACTAAGTAAGAGTAATTAACAGATCCACTGAGCTTAGACCCTCATTAACACTTAATCACCAATGCCTAAACTATAAAATTGGACCATATCTCATTACTGCCATTTTGAAAAGAGGAGAAATGAAGTGAATTGGAAGGGATACACAAGCATGAGACAGCAATCATCTACAATTAATTAATTATATTAGCAACTATTTTTCTTAGCTTTAAAATTATTATGTTTTCTTACTCTTTCATACTTTTCACCCACCACAAAAACTCACTTTAGACCTACCTAGAAGTTTGTCATTTTCATAGTCTAATTGTTTGTTTATGGTCCATATCAGAGTGTGGCTTAAATCATTCTGGTCACATGATTCCAATCATAAAAACTACTCCTTAAGATTTAGAGTCAAAAGTCAAAATATTTATTTTTGTAGGATTTTCTAAATAAATTCTTCGTACAAAAAATTAGCTTTATTGAATATCGATAGCTATGAAAGCAATTTGATCACTTTTCAACACTCCTTCGATTCAAGCCATGTGTAAGTAAAGCACATAAATATACATACATGCAAAGATATATAATTCTAATATCGTATATACTAATCAGATTTATAATTAAAATCACACTCATCATTCGTAATTAATTTAAAGTCATACAAATTCGTACCTCAACATTTTTAGATTTCTCTTAATTAGATATGACGGTGCAAAATTCTTTGAACAGTATTCAAAGGTTTGGATTTAACCTGAAAAAGATAAAAAATACAAGGAGCACCGGTGCATTAACTGGTAGGGTCCCTCCGACGATTAAGTTAAGTCTTCGACGGAGTCCAAGCTAGACAAAAGAGAATAAAATGATAGAGTATACATGTGTATTGAGAATATACTTGAATCCGTTATTACTTACTTTATATATTGTATCTTTACACATGTGGCATAATCAACATGTGTAAACGGTTATGGCTGTACTATCCTAATAAACCCTTTTCAATCTCGGGTGGCGAGCGTGCCAAACACGGACTATGCAGATCAAGATGTATTAAAAAAAATCCTTTTAAAAAAAAAAGTTGATCAACATATAAAAACATTTCAAAAAAAGATGAAAATGTCAAATTTTCCCTACTTGGGACTATTTTTATTAGTCATCCTCGTGGGATCAAGCCATGGTTTATCCAACAGTGAACTGTTTTTGACAAAATTATACTTATAAACACCGATCGTTGTTAATTAATACAATGTGATCTAATTATGTGATTGATAATACTCAATTAATTTAAATTAATTTCTTCATTAATAATCTATATTGAGCCCCCACAAAACGAATAATTCAAATTATAAAAATATATTCAAAACCAAATCTTTCTCAAAATTCATGGGATGAACTTCAAACTGACAGTAACCTGTGGCAGAGTCACATGCCTGGGACAAACAATTAATAACCTACATACTCCTACCATTAATAACCACTCTGCCCCATCGATCTCAAGAATCTCAAATATTCAACTCTCAAACATGTAAATTGCAAATTACATTTTTTTTTCTTGCATTTCGTTCACTATTAACTAGATGTGAGTCTGTGACATTTTTTGTAATTATTCATAAAAAAATATTTTACGCCAAAAAGTTAAAGTTGTTCGTTTAATAAAAAATAAAAAACCTAAAAAATTAAAAAGTTAAATCAAAACACAAATTTCTAAAATATTTTAATTCAAACTCCCACACCACTTGCCGCTAAAAAAACTTCTACTACTTTTAAAAAATAATAATATTTCTCATTCATAACTTATTTACTATCACTACCAACTACATATAATTGTTAATATCAAATATATAGAAAAGTAAAATTATTCATTTTAAACAAAAAGTAAAAAAATTAATTTTTTACCCAAAAAATCAATTTGAAAAAAATTAACTTAAAAGGTAAGTTATCAAACAACTTATTTTGAACATAATTTGGGTTTTTGACTAAAAACACACAAAATAAAAAAGTTAGCTTTTAAGCTAATTACCAATCAGGGATGTCAAAATGTATTAGACGGTATTTTTGGAGTATCATGTACGTAAGCGATATCACGTGGTATTTTTGATAAATAAAAATATTCAATGCACATTAATGGATGGGTCACCCTTACCTTTCACTTATTCAATAAAATTGAGTTAATATTATCATATTTGAAATATTTTTTACTATATTATTAAATAAAAATACCAAATAAATCATTTCATGTAATATTTCAAAACTATCAAATAATTACTTCTATGCCAACGACTATAGCTGTAACACATCAAATAGATGGGTGCCTAGAAAAAAATGCTCCACACGGCAGCGTGATGGGTGGCAAAAGGATCATGGCACTTTCAGAATTTCATGGGATTTATTTTTGGTGGGACCTATTTTGTGCATGTACAAGATTAAGGTCCATACCCTTTAATATGGGGATCAATTCTTATATAAAAAACTTAGATTTATTACAATAATTAGATTTATTTTAGATACATAAATTCAGTATACATGTATATTGATAGAGGTTTAAAAAATGAAAAAAAAAAGTTCAAATTCTATTTAAATACTGATGAGACAAAATAAAAGTCTATTGAAAAAATACTACAAAAAGAGTATACATAAAAAGATTATTTTTCAAATAGAACAACCCTTATATATATATTAAGTTATTCATCAAAAAATTGCTCAACATTCTTTCTTATCATGAAGTTCATCTAAGATGAAATTTGTACTGAATTTCTCTGCAACTTACCACTAATGTGAAGTTAAACTAAAATGCACCCATTAATATAACTTATTTGTTGAATATTATATAATACTTACTTTTATACCATGGTGCGAGGTCACTCTTCTACATATATGTAATTTATTTGTTGAATTTTATATAATAATTAGGTTTATGGCCCCCTCAAGTCCCAACAAAAGAAAGCAATATATATATATATATATATAGAACAATTAATAAAATAAGAATATACATATGATTGTTACGATATACATTAGCAAATAGACTACGTAGAATTTATAATATAATATTTTTTTTATAGTAAATCATATATTTTATGCACTTGACACGACATGATTGTTATTTGCAATATTAATTTTATCAGCCTAATATTGGAGGTGTTTGGTCACATTTTTTGATTTAATTTTTAGTATATCATTATTAATTTTAATTATAAATTATAATATTTTTTAAATACTTATTATTTTTACTATCAAATTCTTATAACTTTTGTTACCAACGCTCTTAATTCTAGCAATCCCGAACACCCCATTATTATTGAAAACAGAATTGCTAATAAAAATACAAGACGACATCGTCAAAAGCATATAAGCCCCGACGTCTTCTCTCTCCTCTCTCCTCTCTCTTCCATCTCCACTTTTCTATAAAAACACAGTATCTACCATGTGAAGTTCTCCGTCTCAAACACTCACATTGTACCCATTCCTAATTCTCTTAACTGAGACTTCTCTCTCCTCAATTTCATCCCCCGCCGCCCACCAGCACCACCACCGCACCATGACGGCGAAAGAGGAGAAAGAGTCGAAAGACTGCGAAGCCCATTACGAAGCCGAGCAGAAGAAGTTCTACCGCCAGCTTGTGGCGGTTCTCCTAGCCTTCATCATCCTCGCTCTCTTCGTCATCTTCCTCGTCTGGCTCATCCTCCGCCCCACAAAACCCCACTTCGTCCTCATCGACGCCACCGTCTACTCCTTCAACGTCTCCTCCCCGAACCTCCTCACCGCCGACTTCCAAATCACCCTCTCCTCCCGGAACCCTAACGACCGGATCGGAATCTACTACGACAAGCTCGACGTCTACGCCACCTACCGGGACCAGCAGATCACGCCTCCGACGCTGCTCCCTCCGACTTACCAGGGCCACAAGGACGTCAACGTCTGGTCGCCGTTTCTGTACGGAAATGACGTGCCGGTGGCTCCATATTTAGCGGTGGCTCTCGACCAAGACCAAGACGCGGGGATGGTGGTCATCAATATAAAGGTGGAAGGAAGAGTGAGGTGGAAGGTCGGGACTTTCATCACCGGTAAGTACCACCTGCACGTCGACTGTCCGGCGTACTTGTCGTTTGGTAATTACGAGAGCAAGGGGATTCCGGTTGGACCGGCCATGAAGTACCAGTTGGTGCAAAATTGTCATGTTAATGTTTGAGGGGTTAGTTCTCTCTCTCTCTCTCTCTCTTTAAATAATAGTTTCGTGTTAAACAGTTCTAATGGCCTTATAATAGTTTCGTTCAGTTAACGTAAAATAAAGGAAAAGAAATAATTATTTTTATCGTAGTCTTGTTTGAAATAATTGTTTTTTTATCTTATAATAGTCTTTTTAATTTTATCGAAAAATAGTCTTGTTTGAAATAATTATTTTTTTTATTGTATAGTAAAATTATTATATATTTTGACTTTTTTCATCTTGATGAGCTAAAAAAATATTTTTTTATTAAAATAGAAAAAATGGATAAAAAACAAAAAATAAATAAAAATAAGTTAATAAACTAAATTAAATTTTATTTTTACTTTTTTTAATTTATTTTATTGAGACTATTTGAAAAAAAATAGTCAAAAGATAAAAAAAAGTTCAAAAAAAAAATAAGAATAAACATGAGATTTAGCCGAAATAGGGCCATATTTAATTGTTGCAAGAAAATATAGGTTTTACTATAACAATTTTATTGTAGGAAAATATTTTTCTGCAAAATAGATTTTGTAAAAAATATGAAGTTAAGCATTAGGAGAAAGTTAAAAATTAAATTTTTTACTAATATTTTTGTAATCTAAATGGGCGACAAAAGTTAATTCTCTTATATTTGTTATTTTTCTTTCTTTTTTACCTTCATTTTTATTGTAAATTATTTTTTCATATGATTTTTCTGATGATTGAACAAAGCCTATAGATTTACAAAAATTTTAAGTTTATATCTATAGCATGTATATTTTCTTATAATTAAGAGAAAAAAGGAAAAAAAGTCCAGAGAAATCAGGAAAGCAAAGATCAAATTTTACTAATTTTATGCTTTTTCTACTTGATTAAGAAGATCTTCTCTTTTTCTTTTGTTGGATTTTAGGTATTTGCTTGTCATTGATTGTGCCCAAGGGATGGGGAGACCAATATTCCAGATGGAAAGGCAACCTAATGTTGATATAAAATTCGCATATATTAATTAATGGTGCATGCCACTGTGACACTTTTGAAGTTAAAAAGTTATGGTGAAGCTTCTTTTGCTCTCTAAATAATATGCATTAGGGCATATAAAATTTGTTCTTGTAACCCTTGTAACCTTTGTTTAAGATCGTACGTAGATCAATTTATAAATTTGGAAATTTTGTGTTCGATTCTTTTTAGCAACTTGTTTTTCTTCTATATATACGTGGCTGTTAATTGTCTCCCTTGGCCGAATGATGTGCAAGCGCTACTAATTGAGTGTCAATTCATAACTCTATTTTCGAAATTCTTTTTAGTGTGGGTTTTAATTTAATTGCAGATAGCGCGTTTTACTAAAAAGATATAAAGGATTGTCTTTGTCACCAACAATGACATGCTATAGTGTCACGAGTTATCTTTTCATAGGCTAATCTTGTTTTTTTATCAAAAATTATCAAATTAATATTTTTTTTTATAAATCTACTGTAGCTGTATTCGAGTTTTACTTTTAAAATTTTTTGTATTTGTGTCCATACTTTTAAGATTTTGGGTTACTTTCGGGTCTGTGAAATGGGTTATTTGTTAAAGATACTTTGCTATTAGTTTTGTTAATCCTTAAATAAAAATAAAAATAGTTGGGTGATCAACAATATTTTTTATCACTGCGGATTTGTGAAGAACCAAGAAAAAAAAATATTATACATGCTCATCTTTTATAAATAACTAACAAAGAAAAGTAAAGATTTTTTACTAATATTTTAATTTTCTTATTATTTTCCTTGCTCAATAAAAAAAAATGAGGTCAGGTTTGAAATAGTGCTCTATTGGATTATTTTATATTGTTTGTTTTTGTTTTTGTTGAATTTTCTATCTTTTTAAAAATATTTTCTCCTTTTTTTGAATCCTCACATTAATACGCGTTGAATTGTAAAAAAAATCAACTTTAGACAAGGGGATAGCAAGTTACAAATTCTGTCTCGGTGGGACATGTATTTCTATTAAGTTATACTATTTGATATTTCTTAAAAGTCCATTAATTCTTTTCTAATATTTTTTAAAAAAGTTTATTTTTTAAAAATAAAAATAGCTTTCTAATCTTTTTGAACTGCGAGACCCAAATTCAATATGCACCCCTGCGCACGAAACTCACGACATGAGTCTGGTTAACTAATTTTCAGGCCGAACTACAAAAATAGTTGGGTTTTGGTCCAGTCTCGTGTACGCGATAGACTCTCTTGGGTCTAACTATATTTATAACCCAATAAAAATTGTAGAATTATATACGTAATTTAAAACTCTTATAGTTTTTTAATGTGGGACAAAACATTTTTTTCTTGTTTTGAAAATACCAACAACAACATTCTAAGGTAAGAAAGGTTTCAATTTTGACATAGACAATGAACTTTTTTGTTTTATTTAGTTTTTTGAGAAATGTGTCTTTTTTTTTTTTGGTTAAGAGAGTATTGTCATTTTTTACAATATAATTTCTACGTTATTTGATATGGGAATAGATTTTTTTTAAAGAAAGAAAAAATAAAGGCAATGAACTTTTTAATTATACCAAATGAGCATTTTAGAAAACAACTAGAGAAATGGAAAAGTCATGATTTATTTTTATTTCTTTCAACTTTTTTGAGTAAACTTTTTTTTTAGAAAAAAATTAGTTTATCTCAATAAGAAAATTACAAAAATAAAAAAATAACAAATTTTTTTTTAAAAATAATAAACACAAAAGAAATAATATAAAATAAATAAGTCATTATTTTAAACTAAACCTAAATATAACTTTCCAAAAAGTGAGTTGATTAACTACTCTTTTCAATCCCATAAACCAAACATGTGACTTAGACTTTTGAAAATACAAATTCTAAAAATATGAGTCCACATATTTTTAATCCAGTCTGATCCTTTTTTGTACATCAAAACAAATATGACATATATGCATTGTTAATTTAACATAGTCAAATAAAAAGATACACCACGTGAAAGATGACTTTTCAAATAAAAAGGGGAAAAGGCCTTCACATAAATAGAATTACAAAAATATACATAAAAAAATATTATTAAAATACATTAAAAAAATTTAAAATATAACATAAAAATCAATCATCATAACTCCCACAACGCTGCTTTTTTTTATTACTAGCTAAAATGCCATTATAATTTTTATCAATGTCTTGAAAAGGGGCTTATTAAAAGACAGATGATAATTGTCTAATCTCAATTTTAAAATTATCTGCATCATCGATGTATTTATATTAATATGATAGACGTTAAGAACTAAAAATGCTATTTTGGAAGAATACCAAAGAATACCATTGTAAAGAATTAGTGATGAAAAGGAAAAAAAAGACAAATAAAAAAAAAATCACATACAAAACATAAGAGAGAGAGAGAGAGAGAGAGAGAGAGATATATATAT
>JAULJZ010194369.1:0-20506 GCA_032270985.1 Heliamphora pulchella | reverse complement strand
GTTGAAAGTTTAATAAAGATGTATTTTCTGGATCCCCGAGCATGTATTTTATTTTGGCGTTGGATATTCTCCCAACAAACAAACATCTTTTTCTATTTTGTAATGAGTATTTTCTATTTTAAGTCATTTTCTAGTCTCATCAAATGAGAAACATTTAGCCAAACCTATTAAAAGAAGAATCTCCCTTATTATCAGTCAAGGAAAAATTCTCCTAGAAATATTAAAGGAAAACAGCCAACTAAACAATTTACAAAAAATTAATCTAAATTTAATTCCAATACCCATAATGAAATTTGTTAAAAATGTGAAAAAAAATAGGTCATTATGCAAATAAATATTTAATAAAACAAAAAATAAATAAAATTTAACTCTGAGCACTAGAATTAGTAGTGACTGGGTAAAATATAAGGTAGCGCTTTTTGGTTAACATGGGTGAGTTGGTTTAATATACGTGGGATTAGAATTTAAAAAAAAAAAAAAGAAAGAAAGAGAATGACTAATCCCCCAAATTGCTTATAAATGAGACTTTTGCCAAAAAAAACACCCTTTTTAAAAAGTTGACTTTTTTAAAAGAAATTTAGCTTAAGTTATAATGTTTAACATGTCCAAAAAAATCTTTTATTTTTTAAAAATATGTACAAAAATCAAAATTCTTTATTTTTTAAAGTAAAAGAATTATAATACTTTTAATTGCAAAATCAACTCTATTTTCAAAAATAAAAAAGTTTTGTTATCATCCCAAATGCTAACTTGAAAAAAGAACATAATTAACATTTTATTGAAAAGCAAAAAAAAAAAAGCTAACACAAATATTCCAAATAATCAAACTTTTTATGCTTTATTTAAAAAAAAAACAAAATCACAACAAGTGAAAGGTGATCAAAGGAGACTAAGAGGGTAGCCATTCAAAAAATATTATAGGAGTCATGGCTAGTTTAATTGAGGGTGTTTGGGAGCAATAGTGTCAGCTGCTTTTAGCTTTCCGATAGCAAAAGGCAAGAGTGGGGTGTTTGGAAACCCCAACCAACTTCTGCTTTTAGCTTTTACAATTAGCATGATTTACCTACTTTATTTTCGATTTGAAAATAACCATACATCCTTTCTCATTTACGAACCATGCCACTAATCAATTTTGGATATCAATTTTTTACTAACTCATAAAACAAATAGCTCACTCTCACTCTTCGAAATGAAGAATCTCTGCTCAAATCAATTACCGAAGAAAGCATTCCTAAATTTTAGGATTTAAAATGACTATACATACTTTCTCAATTACAAACCATGCCACTAATCAATTTTGAATATCAACTTTTTTCCAACCCACAAAACAAATAGCTCATTATCACACTTTGAAGTGAAGAATCTTTGCTCAAACCGGCGACCGGAGAAAGCTTTCATGGAAACAGGAGGTTGCTGCTACAAAACAAGTCCTCCATAGCTACTTCCAAAGCTGTATATCACACAGACAGCAAATTGATTCGTCCATGAGTAAGATCTTCTCATTTTTGCACTTCACTTCTACTTAAGGCCACTGAAATGGCATTCCACATCAAAGATCTTCATTTTCTGCAATGAATCTTCAGATTTGTACACGTATTTTCCAACTTCACACTAACTTTTTACCCCTTATATTGGTCGATTGTCAATGTAAAATAGTTATTTAAGAAATATTGGTCCTAAAATATATTCAAAATAGTATCCAAAAGCTTTAAAAAAAGTATCCGAAATAGTATTCACCATTGCCGTTGGCTTTAGTGTATTCGTTTTAAAAATTGACACAAAAATTTACAAATTTGGGTTGAATCAAACTAAAGATACGTCTCTTAAAAAAATTGAAAATAACTTACTATCTTATTTAAAGAAAAAGAATTCCATCCCATTATACTTAAATAAATTATTTTACTTATTTTTTATTAATTAAACAACACAAAATTTATAATTTAGATGAAACGAACGGAGCCTTGATTTGTAAATTTTGCAATAATTCGGTGGTAAATTGGAGAAAAATAGCACAGTGGCCAAAGTGGAAGTTCTAAACAGTCATGCCCGGTGCACGTTTTTCCTTCGGTGAGTTATCAGTAGGCGGCATGGCCAAGCTGCATTTACAGACTGGGAGGGGTAGTTTCATAATTGCATAGTCATTAATTAATTTTTACTTTCTTTATTAAAAATTATTATACAATTTACAAGTTACAATTTACCAGTTTTTCTAGACACTCTTAACTTCTCGACACTCTCAACTTCTATTATAAGTCATACTCACTTTTTTTCATCTACAATTTACTTGTTTTTTCAACTACAATCTAAAAGTTACAAGCAAAAGTAATGCCAAGCACCCTTATTATCAGCTTAAAGATAACTTATTATTTTTTAACTTGGCATTAAAGAAAAATAAAAAATACTTGTGTGACAACACAAACTTGTTATATTTTTACTTAAATTGTTTGCAGTTTTTTGTTTATTGGTAGTGCTTGGCATTGTTAAAATAGTAATTTATAAATTGTAGTTTATAGTAGAAATTGTGTGAGTATTTGATAAGATTATAGTTTGCAGTTAAAATATAAAAAAAAAATTATTATAATATATAACAGAAGTTGTGAGTGATTGAAAAAAATTATAATTTATAGTTAAAAGTAATAACAAGAAATTAAAAACTACTAATAGTAGTTTTGCCGAATACCCCTATTAACTAAAATATAAATTTATACATATTTTATTAAGAACATATATGAACTTTTATTTTATATATATATATTGTTTGAAAATTAATTTTAAAACATACTTGTCAAAATCTACCAAAAAAAAGATTTATACCAAAGCCAAATGTAAAATTACATAAAGTTACTTACCAAAAAAAATTACATAAAAAACAAAAAAATTCCTAACAATTTTTATTTGCATGAAAGCTACTTTAAAACCTGGTTTGAAATAATTACTAATTAATATATATTTGTTATTTTTATTTTTAGCGAAGTTGTTTTGTTACTTTTAAGTAATCCAAAAGTGGGGGGTGAATTGGGTCTTAAAAAGATAAAAATAATTTTAAAATTTTTTTAATATTTCAAACAAATATAGTAAGTATAAACAGAGAATAAAATAATGCAAATATTTAAAAAGTTAAAGATAGAAAAAATGAACCAAACATCAAGGATTTATAGCGGTTCGGCTTTTTCTAACCGTACGTCCACTCCTCGAGTCTCTTATTGAGAATTTTAACTATGTAGATATTTTACGGGCGCATTCAAAATCTTACAACCTCAAGACTTTCCTTGAGAATATTCACAAGGATAGAATGTTTACGGGCATATTCAAATGCCTTACAACAATTTCAAGATGATCCTATGAAAACAATCCCTTGTTTTTTTTCTAATTACTCTTGAACTCTTCTTTGATTAAATTTACTCACTCACTTAAAGAATAAAGGGTGACTCACCATTGAATACAATAAATGAAGAGTATCAAGGAGTATCACTCACTCTCTTTACAGAAATTGATTAGCAACAAATGAAGAGGTATAGAGAGATGAGGAACAAGAGCTGTAGTTATAGCAATAAATAAAAACTTAAATATTTTGAGTTTGAATCAAATAATAGAATAGTGATTGTAAGTTTCCAGATGTTTTAAATATTGAGGAGTAACTCCTCGTATAAACTCTTGAGCATTCATGACCGTCAGAGGTAAGTGAAGGCATTTAATGCCAAAAATTCAACCGTTAAAGTCTGTCGCGAATTTGAATTTTTGTTGCAAATGTCGACACAATTTCTTTATGGTCGACAGAAAAAGTCTAGGGCAAGAATCTTTAAGTGATTGAGTCGACTCAATTTGACTGAGGTGTCGACATAATTTCTGCAATCTTTCTCACCAACATGACGGTGTCGACACATTTAGATATTGTCTCGACTCACTTGAATTTCAGCTTTTTGGATAGGGCAATTTGTGTCGACTCAAATCTTCTTAGTGTCGACACTAAAATTCTTCAGGAACCCTCGGGAGATTTGTATCAACTCATTTGGCATTTGGTATCGACACCAAATTTCTTCAGGCGGACTCGGGATATTTGTGTCGGCTCGAACTTTACTTTGTGTCGACACACCAAATTCTGCAGGTGACCTCGGTACTTTTGTGTCGACTCTTTTTCCATTTGTGTCGACTCAAAATTTCGAAAAACAAAAGTGAGAAATCACTTTTGTGTCAACACAAATTCAGTTTGTGTCAACTCATTTTGAGTATTGAGAGCTTCGGCTATTTTGTGTTAACACAAAATTTATTTGTGCCGACACTAACTTTTAATACCTGAAACATCTTCAACGGATATATTAGGGTGTCAAACTATTTGTTCAAAGGTATTGACATACTTGATATCTTCAAGTATTCATTGCCTTAAAGTGTTGATTCAATTATCAATTAGATTCAACACAAAATATCCTTAACCAAGAATACTTAAGTATTTTAATTTTTTTGAAAAATGAGTCATTTCTTTTGGTTAAAAAGTGTCAACTCATTTGTTCAATATGTGTTAACACTAACTTTTTGAAAATATTAAATATTATCTTTTTAAATCTATTTATTCTTAGAAAATAAATTATGAAAATCATCAAAATCAATATAAAAAACCGTTGGGTTAACAATCTTCCATTTTTTATAATTACAATAATTTTAATATTTTCTAAAAAATATTTAATCTTTTCAATAAGAGTTCTCCCCTTATCGATATACCTTAAACAGAATATGCATTCATAATAATTACGTATACATTCAACAGTATAATATTCATTTGTAAGATGATTTGTAAAAATAATTCAGAAGCATTCTGAGTTTATTTAAAAATTTGTGCATCAAGACATTTATGTGCGAAGAGAATTTTCAAATTCCAATCATCATTCATAGATATATAAATGGTATGCTATCAAACGATGCTAAACAAGATTTATCATACACAAACACATATAATCATTCATCCATGACAGAAAATTTGATAAAAGAGAGTATGTTTTAACCACACAAACAACACAAACCAAAAATAAAAAATATGTATGTTTAAAGGTCACATCTTCTCCTTCCAAATAAAAAACTACTGAATTAATAAATGTTTGTTAATGTTTTCCTTCACTTCATTGCACACCACTTACCTTACCTTTTGCTGTTCTCTCCTTTTGGAATCAGCAAAAGAGGGGTGGTCACTGGTCATCCATGAACTGCTTGAATCTCTTCTTTTCTTCTGCCTTCTACTTTCTCTCAGAAGCTCTCTCCTTTAAAGAGTGTGCGCGTTCATCCTTGGCTTCGGCAGCTGCCATGGCATCAAGAGTGGCAACGAGGGTCAGATCTGCTTCACGTTTCAAACGGGCAGCTTTCTCTTCCTTGGTCTCTTTGGCCTTGAATTGCTTGCTTCAAGCCTCTTGGAGCCATTTCAAGTGGTCTTCAACCTTACGGGTGTGGACAGGGCAGATGGAAGATCAAAGTGAGTAGGAGGAAGAGAAACATGTAGTGGAGCACTAGAGGATCCAGGAATGTGAGTGCGAACAGAAGGGGGAGCAGGGGAGTCAAAATCAACATGAATTGGAGAGAATTCTCGGGATGTAGACGGATGGCGAGAAACATATGGTGTTCCACGTCTTGTTGTCCAAACACCTTCAACTTTTGAGATTTGCATATGCTTCATGGTAAAAGCACCATACAAGTCATGTTTGGAGAAAAGAACCATCTTCTCAGCAGATAAGTCTACGCCAAAGTGGCGAAGGCTCGGGTAAAAAACATGGCATGTGGAAGAGAGGAGTTTGATTTTCCATGGGATTGCAACATATTAGAGATAAAAAAAAATCAAGATCAAGGTTTTTTTGTTCCAAAATGCACGGGCATATAAGCAACATTGCCAAATTTGCCCATCTGAGGAAGAAAAATATGGTTGATCATATGATGCAAAATTTGCATCTCAGGCTTGAGGGAATTTCTTCTAAAGGTTTTGAAGGGTCATTCTCATCATTTTCAAAGATATTTCTAACGCATCAGAAAATGAAAAGCCATCAATGTCGATGGGTCTCTTATTACAAGGCACAAAAATTTGACCCTCTGGTATGCAATGAATTTCATTGAGGATAGAGGGGGTTAAGTGAATCTCAGTACCATTCACCCAAGTGGTGATGGTGGTGGTCAGAATCGAGGAAACGTGAATGTTAGCATAGAAAAGTTTGACTAACGTGGGATAGTGTGGTTCACGGATTTGTAGAAGTCTCTCCCACCCGAGACTAAAAAACAAATCCTTAAACCACATTTCTATAGAATCAGAATAAGCGAAATCGACACTACAGCCAAGAATTACCTTTCGATTTAGAAATGAGGAGAAGTAGAGTTGTCGAACCTTTGAGGATTTGAAACTCACTACTTCCACCATCGCAACCGCCTTAGGTTCTGTTGTCGTCATCGGAGTTGTCTTCTTTTTCTTTGAAGCCCTAAGATTTAAAGACCCTGCTTCTCCAGTACGTTTTATGCCTTTATCCATTGTTCTTGGAGGTATTTTGTTTGGTTAAAGGTTGATTTGAAGAGAGGAGGAAGAGATCGAGTCGACACGTTTTTCAAATGAGAGAAAAACGGCGGGAGATGGACAGGCGTGAGAGAGATAAAGGAAACGACGCGACTGGTTGGGTCGGTGCCTCTTATATAAGCATAAAGTTTTGTGTCGACACAAACGTCGGTTGAGTTGATACTTTTCTTCGCGAGTGTGAGTGACTAAAAATAAAAAATTGTGTCGACACTTTTTCAGAAGGTGTTAACACTTTCGGCTGTTTGAGTCGACATGATTAAGTTTTGGATCTACCCAAATTTACTGAGAGTCAGACAACGAATTTGAATCAACACTATATAGAAAGGGATCGACAATTTTTCGTAGTGCCTTTTCTATACAGCCTTGGGTCAACTGAGGCACACATGTGTCGACACTTTTTCAAGTGGTGTCGACGCTTTTCACATATCAACGAAGAGAATGAAAAACATTGAAATGCATTGAAAAGATGTAGTTAGTATGGCATATTAATCATGAATTAAGAACATATAACATACCAAGTTCTCTTTTAATATAACATATTCTTTCTTTATTTAAGGGTTTTGTAAAAATGTCAGCTAGTTGGTAATCTGTGTCTATAAATTCAAGTTTGATATTACATTTTTGCACATGATCTCTTATAAAATGATGTCTAGTCTCAATATGTTTGGTTCTGAAATATTGTATTGAGTTCTTGGATATATTAATTGCACTTGTGTTGTCACATTTTATTGGGATATGATCTAAGTAAAAATCATAGTCCTCTAATTGTTATTTCATGCAAAGAACTTGTACACAACAGCTACCAGTCGCTATATACTCAGCCTCGACTGTAGACAAGGTTACTGAATTCTATTTCTTGCAAAATCAAAAGATTAGTGAATGTTCTAAGAATTGACAAGTTCGACTTGTACTTTTTTTATCTGCTTTACATCCAGCAAAATCAGCATTTAAATAGCCAAATAACTCAAAGGCTATTTCTCTATGATAGAATAATCTTAGATTTTGTGTACCCAAGAGCTATCTAAAAATGCGCTTAACGACGGTCACATGTGATTCTTTAAAATTTGATTGAAATTTTGCACACATATATACACTAAACATGATATTAGGACGGCTAGCAGTTAAATATAATAAAGATCCAATCATACCTCTATATCGCTTTTTATCTACTGCTATACCATCTTCATCCTTGTCAAACTTTGTTGTAGGATACATCGGCGTTCCCATAGGTTTTGCTTTCAGCATCTCAAACCTCTTCAATATGTCCTGTGTGTACTTAGCTTGATTAATGTAGATTCCTTCTTGAGTTTGCCTGATTCGAAGTCCAAAAAAGTAGTTGCGCTCACCCATCATGCTTATTTTGAATTCTCCATACATGCACTTAGCGAAATGCTTACAAAGAGATTCGTTAGTTGAATAAAAAATAATGCCATCTACATAAATTTGGACAACTAGTATATCATTTTCTTGAGACTTGATGAAAAAAATGGTATCAATTTTTTCTTTAGAAAACTCATTTTTAATCAAAAATTTGCTTAGCCTTTCATACCATGCTCTAGGTTCTTGTTTTAAACCAAAAAGAGTCTTGGTAAGTTTATAAATATGGTTTGAAAATCTGAAATTTCAAAGCCAAGAGGTTGTTTCACAAAAATTTTTTCCGAGATAAAACTATTTAAAAATACACTTTTGACATCTATTTGATAGAATTTGAAAATTTTAAAGTATGCGAAAACAAGCAACATCCTAATGGCTTCAAGTCTAGTCATAGGAGCAAAAGTCTCATCAAAATCAATACCTTCTTCTTGAATGTAACCTTGGGCTACTAATCGAATTTTGTTCCTGAAAATTACTCCATTCTCATCTATTTTGTTTTTAAAAATTCATTTTATACCGATGATAGAGTGTTCATTAAATCTTGGAACTAAAGTCCAAACCTTATTTTTTTCAAATTAATTAAGCTCTTCTTACATAGCCAAGGTCCAAAACTCATCATTTTTGGCTTCCTCAAAAAGTTTTGGTTCAGTTTGAAAAAAAAATGCAAAATTACCACAAACATTATGTAGAAAGAATCGAGTTTTGATACCTTTAGATAGATTACCAATGATAATATCTTTTTGGTGACCATGAGCATACCTTCACTTCTTAGGCAAATCTGAATTTTCAGGATTTAAAGTCCAGCAGCCTGTTGGACTTTAATTTGTTGAGGATTTGAAGTTTCCTCTTAATTTGGTTCTTTTTTTTCTTTGATGATTATGCCTTCAACACTTTTTTCTATGTCAAATACATTATCTTCACAAAAATCTTTTGAAGAACCAAGGTTAGTTTCATCAAAAATAACATGTACAGATTCTTCAACAACTAGGGTTCTTTTATTAAACACTCTATAAGTTTTGCTAGATTAAGAATATCCTAAAAAAATACCTTCATCAGATTTTGCGTCGAACTTACCCAAAAGTTCTTTGTTGTTGTTCAAAACAAAACATTTGCACTCAAATGCGCGAAAATAGCTGATATTAGGTTTTCTTTCATTCCATAGCTCATATGAGATTTTTTTAGAGAAACTCGTATCATAACTTTGTTTATGATAAAACAAGCAGTGTTAACAGTCTCGGCCCAAAAGTATTCTGGTAGATTGTTTTCACAAAGTAAGGTTTTAGCCATTTCTTCCAATGTCTTGTTCTTTCTTTCAACAACTCCATTTTGTTGAGGGGTTTTAGGAGCAGAGAAGTTATGGTTAATCTCATTTTTATCACAAAACTTTTCAAAATTTTTATTTTCAAATTCTCTACCATGACACTTCGATACTTGTGATTTGAAAACCTTTTTATTTTGAACTCTCCGAGACAGTTTTTCAAAAGAGGTAAAAGTTTTATCCTTATTAGCTAAGAATAGCACTCAAGTGTTTCTAGAGAAGTCATCAACAATAACAAAGGCATATCTCTTGCCTTCAAGACTTAAAGTCCTTGTTGGACCAAATAAGTCCATATGCAATAGTTGTAATACCTTATAAGTTGAAATTTCATTTTTGGAATAAAAAGAACTTCTAACTTGCTTGCCTTGTTGACATACATCACACACTTTATTTTTTTCAAATTTGATTTGGGGTAAACTAATCACTAATGTCACGCTCCAAATTCTGGGTCACGTGAACGCCCATAAACAACCATACACAACACCCAACCCGATATCCACTCTTAGATAAAATATACATGCATTATATATAATCGTCAGAAGGCTTACATACACGATTCCAATACCGAAAAGCATGTAAAATAATACATGGTCCAAAAAGAATAAAAAGGAAGACTATAAATCTTTCACCCCCTTTCGGCTCCTTCGAATCAACCTGCATGATCGGTTTCTGAAAAATATTTTAAATCCCACACCGTGAGCTAGAGCTCAACAGAAACTAGACGAACATGTAATAAAAGCTAAACATGCTAGGAAAACAATGTGCAATTTTTGACTCTCTTTTAAACCTCAAAACGGTTTTCATGATTCACATGCAAGTCATGCACCTTCTCGGGCTTTCACCGAAGGACCGCAGCTCCAAATAATGCATCTTCTCATACTTTTATCGAGAGACCTCAGCCCCAACTAATGCATTGTTAATCAGAGTTAACATTCACAAGACCACATCTCCATCACTCATATTCCATACACTTATGTATAAACAAAATCAGAGTTTTAAAGCATGAAACCCAGTACCAACACCACATCACATGCTACACACGTGACCCATGCAACACATATAAGTGAAACCAGAGTTTTAAATACACCAATTTAAAAGCATGAAACCACGTATAAACTCCACATAACGATGCCAACCACCACATAACCCGTCACGATATCATGTGACGCAAAATCGACATCCACTTACATGCCACACAACTGACATCCACATCCACAGACAACCAACAACCTACAAAACTAAACCTAGCCCGACAGCCAACTCCAAACCTTCCACGACATGGTTTTCACGAAACACTGACGTTTTCAAAACCCACATTTTTTAAAAGAATCAAAGGCCCAAACACGCCACACATCCAACAATGTCTAAACACCACGATAAACTAACCCACATCATCCCTGAGGATGACCACAAAGCACAAACAAAACCCCACGGCCACAACGTAACCACCTGAAACAACCAAACAACTCCAATAGCACTTCAGTCAACTGAACCCCATAATTCAGTCGACCAAAAAGCTATTGAAAAAGAAACAGGAAGCCTCAAACCCAGGTCTGTCAACTGAACATCTCAGTCCAGTCGACTGAACAACCCCACTATCGACCCAGTTGACTTAACAGCCCAGTCCAGTCGACTAGACCACGACGGAAATCGACACTAAGTTACTGGAACAACCCTCTTAAACCAGGAATCGAAGCATTCAAACTCCTTTTCGACAACCTCGGACATACCCAAAACCAAAACTATCACTAAAACCTCGAAATAAACACTTAAAATCCGATTCACCCAACCGAAAACAACCGAAAATGTTTTTAAACCAAAACTCAACTTTTCGAAGCATAAACTGATTTTTCATCCATTTTTAAACGGTAACAACACACAAGATTTCACGTAGTACCCTTATAAGAAATGATAGTCTAGGATCCTACCTCGGTGAGTCAAAAACTCGACGCCTCAAACCACGTGTAAAAACGAACTTCATTGGAATAAAATTTTATCCGGATGAATGCGTAGCCCACCATGAGGATACTAGAGATCTGCTGTTTAATCGTAAAAAATCGAGCCCCGAGCCCCTGAGAAGTTAGAGAGAAGGCAGAGCTTCCTAAAATTTTTAAAAGTATGAGAAGGAAAAATATCTTTTAAAAATATCTAAAATTAGATATTTATAGGCTCACAAAAATATCTTTTTTTTTAAATTTGCACCACACGCCCAACGGTTTCGGGAACCAACCCCACATGCATATCTAAGCCCGATCATGCATAAAAATACATATAAACATGATATCACGAAAACGAATAATAACGCGTCGAAACCTCGCAAAAATGAAATGGGTTAGGGTCTCACACTAATTCGTTTTACAAAATTTTGGAAATCAAGTTCATGTGTGCATGTCCAAACCTTCTATGCCACAATCAACTATTATCACTCAAGACGGTTAAGCACTTGGTGTCATTCTTATAAATGTCATTTAGAGTAAATGTCTAAATATTTTCATGCCTATGACTTTCACAAATAATTTTGTTATTGATTGAATCTTTAATAACACAGTTAGCGTGATCAAAGACAACCTTGTAGCCTTTGTCACAAAGTTAGCTTTTGCTAAGAATGTTATATTTTAAACCATCAACAAGTAAAATATTTTTAATAGAAGAAAAAGAAGTTTTACCAATACAACCACTTCCTATGATTTTTCTTTTGCTATTGTCTCCAAATGTTATAAATCTACCATCTTTTTATTTGAGGGAAGCAAACAAAGATTGGTCGCCTGTCATATGTCTTGAACTAGCGCTATCAAGATACCACATCCTTTCCTTGAATGAGGACTTGAAACATACCTACAAGGAGAATCAATTTTTTATTTTTAGTAGCCAAATTTTTTTGGATCCTTTGGAGTTAGTTCCTTGAGGATGTGTTCCCTTAGGAACCCAAACCTTCTTAGCAGATAGATTGGAAGATTTTATGTGTGGACAATGTGTGACAGTGTGTCTATATTCATAGTAATGAAAATATGTAGAATTTTTATGATTTGAAAATGCTTTGACAAATATATTACTTAAAAACTTTTATTTCTTCTTTGGTCTATACCTAATCCCGGCTTTGTCAAAAACACATTTTTACATACCAAGAAATTTGTCTAAGTTGTTCTTTTTTGAGTGAACTTATAAATGGTTTTTGTAAGGTTTTTAACTTTTTTAATCAAAACTTTGTTTTCATCTTTCTAAACAAAAGCTTGTTTTGATAAAGCAAGTTTTTTATTTTTCAAAATTTCAATTTCATTCGAGGAGGAAAGAACCAACTTCTTTAAAATAGAGTTCTTAGCACCCATTTTCCTCTATTCATCATATAAATTTTCAAAAGCATTTTGTAACTCATCTAAAGAGAAAGAGTCATGGGTTACTGCATCATCTTCTTTAGCCATGAGGCATAGATTTGCAACCACGTTTTCTTCTTTTTCGTCTTCGGAGCTGCTGTCATCACTTTCGTGCCATGCAACTATCATGGCTTTCTTGAAGCTCTTTTTGAACTGCTTTTTAAATTGAAGACATTCATCCTTGACATGTTCAGGCTTGTTGTACTCGTAGAAAATGATTTCCTCTTTCTTGTATCCGTTCATGAATTTACTAGAGTCGTCTTTGAATTTGGTAGGCTTGCTTCGGTGTCCTTCCTTCTTGAAGAACTTTCTTCCTCCTTGTTTCTTATTTCTAAGAAACCGTTTGAACTTCTTTGTGATGAGGGCCATGCCTTTATTCTCATCACTTGAGGAATCTTCATCGAATTCTTCGTCATGAGTTGAGGATTTGAAGGCAATGCCTTTTTTTTTATTGTCATGCTTGTCATCCATCTTTATATTCATCTCATGGATCTTGAGAGATCCAAGAATTTCTTCCAAGCTAAGAGTGTTGAGGTCTTTAGCTTCTTGATAGCTATGACCTTAGCTTCTCAGCTCTTAGGCATACACCTAAGAATTTTTTTCATCATTTCTGCATTGGAATAAATCTTACTAAAAGATTTTGGTCCATTAATAATATCATTAAAGCATGTAAACATGTCATACATGATTTCATCATGTTTCATTTTGAAGAATTCATAATTATGTACCAGCATGCTTATTTTAGACTCTTTTACTTCGTTAATACCCTCATGGATAACTTCGAGTCTGTTCCAAATTTTTTTGGCGGTGTCACTAGTAGAGATCTTATTGAACTCATTAGGGTCAAGTGAGCAATAGGAGATTAAAAGTTTCAGCATTTTTTTGAATTTCTCTAATGTCATTTTCGATTTATTCAGCTTCTGGTTTAGGGACGGATACTCCTTCAACAGTCTTAGTTGGTCTTTTAGGTCCATTGATAATAACCTTCCATAGGTGTGAGACCCTGACCCGTTTTCTTTTTCGGCATTGTCGACGTGCATTTGGTGTTTTTGTTTTAGCATGTTCATATGCGTTTTCATGCATGTTCGGGCATAAATATGTATGCGGGGTTGGTTCTTGGGGCCGTTGGGCGTTATGGTGCGAATTTAAAAAAAAAGAGATATTTTCGTCGCATATAAATATCTTACGTTAGATATTTTCAGAAGAAATTTTTAAAACTTACAAACTAAGTTTTTTCTTTTTCTCTTTGCCTTCTCTCTAGCTTATCGGGGTCTCGAGACTCGATTTTCGACGATCCAATAGTTGATCCTTGCTATTGGCACGGTGGGATACGCTTTCATCCGGACAGAATTTTATTTCGACGAAGTTTAATTTTACACGTGAATCGAGACATCGAGTTTTGACTTAACGAGGTAGGATCCTAGACTCTTGTGTCATACAAGGGTGCTACGTGTAATCGTGTATGTTTTTTTCATTTTGAAATGCATGAAATCAAGTTATGTTTTGGTAAATCGGGTTTTTGGTTCAAAACCATTTTTAATCTATTTCTGTTAGATTAAATCAGATTTTGAGGGTTTCTTTCGAGATTTTGTTGTGGTCTTGGGCTTGGGTATGTCCGAAGGTGTCGAAAAAGAGTTTGGAGGCTTCGATTTGAGGTTTAGATAGTTGAACTCGTAGCTCAAAAAAGGTTTCTGCCTAGGGTCAGTTGACAAAATTGGGTGGTTCAGTCAACTGAATCCTTAGTGAGGGAGTTCAGTCAACTGGACTGGGAAGTCAGCCGACTGACCTGTGTGTTGGGGGAATTTTGTAAAATTTTAGTAACTTATTTTGGTCGACTAGGTGGGGGTCCCGTCGACTGGGGCCCTGTCTGGGGCGTTTTGGGTTGTTTGGTGGTTGTGTTGCGGCTTTTTGGTCAATTGAGTTTATGGGGTTCAATCGACTGACTCTCCTCTAGTGATTTTCAAGCGATTGAATTGTGGGATTTTGTCAACTAAACTCATGAAGAGGGGTGTGTGCCGTTTTGGGTTTTGGTCTGTCGTGGTGCGGCCGTGATGGTTTGTTCCTTTTGTCGTCGATCCTCAGGGATGGCGTGGTTTAAGAAAGATGGGGTTTTGGTAAGTATCATTTGTGGAAGGTTTGGAGTTAGGCTTTAGTTAGGTCTTGTTCTGTGTGTTATCGGTTGTGACGGGTGTGTGGCATGGGTGTCGTGGTGGGTTATGTGGCACGTGGTGTCGTTATGTGAAACATAGTGTTTAAATGTGGTTATATGTGATCGTGTTGTATCTAGAACTCTGGTTTCATTTATGCATGTGTAGCGTGAGTCGCATGTGTCGCATGTGACGTGGTTTTGTGAAATGTAGTGTATGTGAAGTATTGTGGGATAGATAAAGCTAATTTTAAACTTTTTTTAAGACTCATGTGAGTCGTGATGCAAAAATCATTTCAAACCATTTTCGAGACTTCTGTGAGTCAAACATGGTTTTATCCTTGCATCCCATTTGTTTGTGAAAACTGTTTTAAAGCTTGAAAGAGAATCAAAAGCTACACATTGTTTCCAGCATGTTTAGCTTATATTTTATGTTTGTCTAGTTTCTACTGAGCGTTGGCTCAAGTTGTGGGATTTGAAATATGATTCAGGTACCGGTCATGCAGGTTGATTCGGAGGAGCTGGTGAGGCGGAAGATGTGTAGTCTTTCTTTTATGTCTTTTGATTATGTATGCTTATAACACATTTTTTGGTGTTGAAACCGTGTAATATAAGCCTTTTGGCGATTATATTAATGCATATAGGTTTCACATTGTGAATAACATCAGGTTGGGTTTTGTATATTGTAATTTACAGGTGTTTCAAGTGACCCGGAGGTTGGGACGTGACAAAAGGTCATAATCTATGACTTGAATATATATTCTCATTCTAGCCTTCCAATAATAGTAATTTATTCCATTGAACAAGTGAGGTCTATTGGCCGACCGACCTTCAGATTGGATAGGTCCGATACTAGTAGTTGCCATATAAACTCTTAGACTGTTAAGTCAAAAATAAGAGTCAAAGTTTTGATACCAATTGTTAGTTTTAGACAACCTAAGAAGGGGTGAATTGCATATTAAAAAGATAAAAACAATTTTAAAACATTTTCAAAAACCATTTATTATTTCAAACAAATATAGCAAGTATAAACAAAGAGAATAAAGTAATGCAAATTTTAAAAAGATTAAGGATAAAGAAAATGAACCAGACACCAAGGATTTATAGTGGTTCGGCTTCTTCCAAGCCTACGTCCACTCCACAAATCTCCCTTTGAGAATTTTCACTATGTAAAATGTTTCACGGGCGCATTCAAAACCTTACAACCTTAAAACTTTTCTTGAGAATATTCACAAGGATACGAATGTTTACAGGCACATTCAAATACCTTACAACAATTTCAAACAACCCTATGAAAACAATCCTCTATTTTCTTTTAATCGTTCTTGAACTCTTCTTTAATGAGATTTACTCACTCACTCAAAGAATAAATGGTGACTCATCTGGATATAATAAATGAAGAGTATCAAGGAGTATCACTCACTCTCATTACAGAAATTAATTAGCAATAAATGAAGAGGTAAAGAGAGATGAGCTATAAGAGCTGAAGTTACAGCAATAAATGAAAACTTGAAAATTTTGAATTTGAATCAAGCAATAGAACAGTGATTGTAAATCTCCGGATATTTTAAATTCTGAGGAGTAACTTCTTATATAAACTCTTGAGTATTCATGACCGTTGGAGGTAGGTGATGGCATTTAATGCTAAAAATTCAATCATTGAAGTCTGCTACGAATTTGAATTTTTGCCGCAGGTGTCGACACAATTTCTTTAAGGTCAACACAAAAATTCTTGGGCAAGGATCTTCAAGTGATTGGGTCGACTCAATTCGTCTGAGGTGTCGATATAATTTCTACAATCTTTCTCACCAACACAACGGTATCGACACATTTGGATATTGTATCGACTCATTTGAACATCAGCTTTTCGGAGAGGCCAATTGTTGTCGACTCAAATCTTCTTGGTGTCAACACTAAAATTATGTAGGATTCCTCGAGAGATTTATATCGACACATTTGGCATTTAGTGTCGACACCAAATTTTTTCAGGCGGACTTGGGATATTTGTGTCGATTCGAACTTCACTTTGTGCCGACACACCAAATTATGCAGGCGGTCTCGGTATTTTAGTTGCTTTAATTTCATGTATTCTTTTACATAATCTTGTCATCATTTACATTACTTCATTTATTTTAGTTACTTTAATTTCATTTAATTTAATTGCTCTAATTTCTTAGTTTACACTTTCACACTAAGCAAATTATCTTTTTCTTTAATTAATTCATTAATTAGTGCTAACATGTTTTTGCAATTACGACTTAATAATATTGTTAATTGTTGTAATAATGCACTTATATTTATGTGAATGTAGTAATTAATACTACATTTCACATTTAAGCTAAATAGTTATTTTTAATTTCTTTTATCTTTCTAGCATTAGTAAAATTTTCTTTCTTAGCATCTTCTTTCTTTCTCTTTTCTTTTTTCTTGTAATATACTTTTATTTTTTCTTTTTAATGTCCCATTTATTTTCCTTAATGTAATGTTTTATTTTTTTCTTTATTTTTTTTATTAGCTTAAAATGTTCAATTTAATTTTTCTTTTTCTTTAATATTAGTATTTCTTTTCTTTTTTTATAATTTTTTTATTCTTTTTTTAATTACTAGTTCTAATCTTCTCACATTTTCTTTTCTTGTCTTAATATTATTACCTTTATTTTTCTTTTCTTGTTGTCCTTTTCTTTTTAATATAAACGTTATTTTCTTTCACAGTATTAAACTCAAAAATTATAAAAAATCTTTTAAGTTAATTCTCATCTTTAAATGTTAGTATAAATCCTTTTTTCCTCTTTTGTTTTCTTCTTCTTTTATTTTTTTGTCTCTCTTTTAAAACATAAAATGTGAATAATTAGATTTTCTTTTTTAAATAGTATTTTCTAACATTTCTTTTTCATTAACTTTTTGCCTTTAAATAATTTCTTGTCTTTTAATACAAAATGTTTGTTATTAGGTTTTATTATTTTAGTTTGTAATATAGAATTTTTTTTATATACTTTTAAAATTTTTTAGATAATTAAATAATGTACATATTTTACATGTTAGTTTAGTGTTTCAAATTGTGCGATTTTTATTTGTTCTTGTTAGCAAATCTTGTTTAGATAATTTCAGCATCTTCAACCATATTTTTTATTCTTTTATGCAAACTTTGTTAGTTTAGTTTATTTTTGTGAATATTGCATGTGGGTATGTGTTTCATGAATCCTTTAGATAGAAATTGTATGCCATAGGATTTAAGATTTTTTTTAACACTTATTTGTTTTTGAGTGTTATGTATATATTTTATGTATTTTTCATACTTGATTTTGAATGTTCTCCCTTTATCTCAATTTTCTTTATTTGCATACATTTGAGAGATTCTATTAAAGAACCAATGACGATTAGTAGAGACCAACCTTATGGTTGGGCGAACGGGGTTTACGTTTTAGTAGAGACCAACCAATGACGATTAGTAGAGACCAACCAATGACGATTTTCTTTATTTTCTCTGGTTTACGTTTTAAAGATCAGTGAATATTTTGGTTTTTCTTATTTTTTCTCAAAAACTAAGTAGCGACTCTATTTTCAATAAAAAGAGATTTTTAAAAGTTGATTTTCAAGGTGTTAAAGTATTTTTCAAAACATCTTTGAATTCTCTCACTTTATTTTTGACCCCTAAATCCCAAACGCCGCAGTTGGATGGGTGGAATGAAAAGGATTTAAAAGGTTGACCTCGCCCAAGCGAGCAGCGGATGGATTTTGGTTGGTTGCAGGGAAAATCCTTCTTGGTGGTTTCTAGCTCGGCACGACTTTTTCAATGTCCCCAGATTAGATTGCATCCTCTATTTGGATCCCGGCATCAAACAATTGCTCGACCGTGGAGAGGG
Organism: Heliamphora pulchella; assembly: GCA_032270985.1. Classification (NCBI taxonomy): domain Eukaryota; kingdom Viridiplantae; phylum Streptophyta; class Magnoliopsida; order Ericales; family Sarraceniaceae; genus Heliamphora; species Heliamphora pulchella. Next base: position 1,897 of record JAULJZ010194369.1, on the reverse strand, counting down.
GCTGTGTGATCAAATAATGCTTCAACGGAAACTGCAGGTTCTTTACTACCATCCTCACTTGCTCCTTTTCAGAAGGTCGGTTTGTCATCTTAGCGGCCTTACCCCTCCAGCGGGTCAAGAAATCAACGAAAGTCTCCCTGTTTTCTTGGCAAGTGGTCTCTAACTCATGAGTAGTTACATCTAACTAAACATTATAACTGTACTGGTTGACGAATGCCGTGGCTATGTCCTCCCAAGTTCTCGTCTTTGCTACGTTAAGGGAGAGAAACCATTTTTGGGCTGCCCTAGAAAGAGACCGGTGGAAGAGCTAGGCTTTCCGCTGGTCATCAATTCCCATTGGCGACAGGGTACCTACATACATTCGGAGATGAATTCGGTGATTTTCGATTCCATCAAACTTTTTCATGTTAGGCATTTTAAACTTTTCTGGTAGCTTGGCATCGGGGAATATACATAACCCTCCCACATCTAGCATATATTCTTCGATTTCTTTTGCCTTTCTAAGGACCATCTCCATCCAGTCAATTTTCTCAACTAATGCAGACTCTCTGGGCTAAGCGGTATTTTCTTCCTCAATTATCACCTGTCGAGAATTTCGCGGTGGTGGTGGAGCTACTTGTGGTCCATCAGGGACTTGATTGTCATCCCAAAAGTCCTCGGCATTTTCATTCGCTCATCTGGTTTCCCATTCATGACGAGGATTCGGCCCTTGATCGCTCGGATATGTGCTTGGCACTACACTTGGGTCTGGGTCTACTGTTCTATAGCTCGTTGTATCTCAGTAATAGCCCTCATCAGGGCTGTCAAATTAACTTCATTCTCTGCCATATCTGTTGATCTGAAAACTCTGCGAAGTCTGCTCGATTCTGATCTTACCCAAGCTCGTGTCGACGGTACTCTCCCCGGATCAATGATAACTCATAGAAAAACCTGGTCCCACAAGCAGAATAACCAATTTCAGACATTTTTTAAAAGAGTTCAGACAACAGACAGCAAATCTCCTAGATACCCCAAAATAGCTAAAATTGAAATAATATCCATGTCGGACTCATGCTAACAGTATAACAACTGAACATCTAAAAACCCCGGATGAGAACCAAAGGGGATAGGTCAACTAAGCTCTAGAGGAAAGACGGACGGCGTTCCGGCGAGAAGATTATTCTAACCCTCAAGAGACTGGTTCGACCTATGATTCTAAGAAAAAATTGGCAGCACATTGGTAGAAAAATGAAACTTTTCTCTCATAGATCGAAAGAAAGAGGTTTGAAGAAAGCAAGCCTAGAGGTGTTAGAATGAAACATAGGCATGACCCCGAGAAGAGAACTACGGCATGAGAAACTGATCAAGGTGAAGGACGAAATTCGGGTAAGGATCCGAAGGCGAAAAACTAATCTATTCAAAGGATAACAGAGAACCCGGGCCTAAATCGGGAAAAGAACTAGCCTAATCCGAACAAACAATCCTAACTATATACAACCAAAACATATAATAAATAAAAACACATAATTCTGTTAGGGTTAACAACGCCTAATTGGGGGGGTTCTAAGTTTACTATATGCAAAAGGTCGATTTTGGTTAATTTAAATAGGGTGCCTTCTGAATAGAGTTAGGTATATACTTCCCATGCCTGGAGTGGTGCAGGACATGGTTAAATAGTACGCCCAAATTCTTTTACTATACCTATGATAGCGTACAGTCAGTAAGGGTTGCCCGTCTTCCCAATAATTCTTAAAATGGATTAACGTTCAGGGCATCTGGTGGATCAGGCAGGGGATTTGAAGAACAATTCATATGCATGCAGAAATGCAAATGAGAAATTCATACTAAGAACCAATGATGCTTTTGAGTCTAACCCTCTTATTTGATTTTGGAAACCAGTCCCCAGCGGAGTCGCCAG
>JAULJZ010194359.1:0-20507 GCA_032270985.1 Heliamphora pulchella | reverse complement strand
CAATATGCAGTACATGCAATCCATGAACACGTGCCTCTTCAGGACCTCGTTTCAGCCTTCAGATATCGCACACACACACACCCACACCACGCACGCAACCCATGCAACACATATCTTCACATACTTTCACCGTAGGGTCGCAGCCCCCAAATACACACACCGCTTTCGCAGCCTACCTCATACACCGGCTTTTGCAACCTACCTCATACACCCACACATGCACACGTGCATCATCAATCAGGATTTACATCTACTGGATCACATATTCATCTAATACAATTCATACACATATGCAAATCTAAACTTGGATTTAAAGCATATAATCATGTATCAACACGACGTTCCACGAACCACGTCACATGCATATAAAACTCTAGGTTTTAAAGCATAAACCACGTTACACAAAACGATATCAAACCCTTGTAATTCACTTACATAGTCCGTACATAAATAAACTAGAGTTATAAATGCACGTAACCAGTTATAAACACACATAGTCATATATAACTTCATATCATGACGTCACCCGTCACATAACTCTACACGACTTCACATGCCACACACACCGTCATTCGATACCCGAACAACCCATCCCCAAATCGAAACCCGTCCATACACCGGGACAACCAACGATACAGAAAACTAAAACCATAACCTAACCCAAAGGCCAACACAGCCCAAGCGCTCGAGGGCTCAACCACCGCTCGAGCGATCCCCAACTGACATAACACACTGCCATCACCCCGCTCGAGCGCACCACCACTGCTCGAGTGGTCAACCACCTGCCCAACACTCTGGCACCACCTCACTCGAGCGCTCAACCACCGCTCGAGAGGTCAACGCTGAGAGAAAACTCAAATCGAGAAACAAAACAAAACCCCCGCACGCAACAATGCACGAACCACCATGCACACAACCGTGCACCAACACCCCGCATGAAATGACCAACACCCATTTCGTGACTTCAATTGACAGGACCTCATAATCTAATCAATTAAAATCACTAGAGGAGAGCAGTCGATCGAGCCCCATAACCCAATCGACCGAGAGGCCATCACACGACTCCCGAAGCCATCACACAACCAACCGAACCCCAAAAAGAATCCACATGTATTTGAATTGACTAATTCCCATAAATTAATCAATTGAATACCATAGGACGCCAATTGGAAACTAAAGAACCAACCACCAAACCAAAAAACACCAACAAACTCCCAAGGCCCTAACATGACCAAAACGGACTCACACACGTTCAACACGGCCAACACGAGCCCACACATGTCCAACACGGCCAACACAAATCCACAACACCTACAAGAACACCACAACGCCCCACAGAACATGGAATTAGGTCACAAGGGCCAACAAGGATGAAAAACAACCTTTTCCCAAACATTCGTCCAAAAACGGGTGAAAAACAGTTTGGGAATCTTGACACACCTTCACTCTTTTGATCATAACGTTTTTCACAAAATGAATTTTAAGGTGAGAGAGGTGTCATTGGAAAGAGGACTTCCGGGGCTTCAATTTGAGTACAAGAACAACCCAATTTCGAGTCCAGATGAGGGAGATAACATCAAAACAAAACGATCCTACGCAGCTAGTCCGCTCGAGCGGACATCGGGCGCTCGAGCGAGCTACCACCCGAGAAGAACCCAAATTTTGCTGTTCTTGGTGTTCTTGGCCCCCAAACTCTCAAATATCCACTATGATGCATCAAAACACCCTTGAACTTACCGATTCGCATATATATAACACCCACGGACATACACAAGCCCAAAACATCTAGAATCACCGAACTAAAAACCTCAAAACCCGATTCCATCCACCGAAATCAACACAAAACCCCTTTTTGAAACCAAAATCCGATTTTCTTGAAACAAAGTCAGATGTACAGCAATCTAACCGTTAAAAACACACACGATTACCTGTAGCGCCCTTATAAAACATGAGAGTCTAGGATCCTACCTCGGTGAGTTAAAAAGTCGACGCCTCGAACCACATGCAAAATTGAGTTTCGTCGAAATCAAAATCTAACAGGATGGTCGCGTAGCCCTCGTTGCCGATTCCAAGAATCTGCAGTCTGATAGTCGAAAATCAAGCCCCAGGCCCTCGAGAACTTAGAGAGAAGGAAGAGAAAAAAATGAGAAAATTTAGGAGTTAAGTTTTGAAAATATCTAACTCCAGATATTTATAGGCCTCCAAAATATCTTTTTTTTTGAAATTTTTCAAAATTCGCGCTGCAACACCCCATGGCCCCGAGAACCTACCCTACATGCATATCTAAGCCCGATCATGTATCTAAACTTGTAAAAACATGCAGCGATGAAAACACCAAACGTGCATCGAAAAACGCCAAAAAATGAAAATGGGTCAGGGTCTCACACGGCTCAACCCACAGAAATACGCCTTCGGAGTCACTGTAGGTAAAATGCTAGGATTCATGATTACTCAATGGGGCATCGAGGTTGATCCATCGAAAATCAAGGTAATCATTGAAATGCCTCCTCCAAAGACCGAGCGAGAAGTCCGAGGCTTTCTGGGCAAGATACAGTTCATTAGCCGGTTCATAGCCAAGCTAACAACCACTTGTGAGCCGTTGTTCTACCTACTGGAGAAAGGAGTCAAGTTCGAATGGGATCAGAAATGCCAAGACGCCTTTTGAAGCTGTGTGTCAGTATTTACAAAACCCACATGTTCTGGCTCCTTCAGAGCCTGATAGGCCGCTGATTCTCTATTTGTCAATGACTGACTCGGTTATGGGATGCATGCTGGCACAAGAAGGAGAAATCAGAGCTGAAAAGGCAGTCTACTACTTGAGCAAGAAGATGACTGGGTCCGAGATATGATATACGTCATTGGAAAAGACATGTTGGGCTTTGGTTTAGGCCCCCTAAAAACTAAGGCATTACATGTTGTCTTTCATAATGAATGTAATTTCCCAGATTGACCTATAAAAGTACTAGTTCGAGAAGATGACATTAACAGGAAGGCTAACCAGGTGGTTATTGTTGCTATCAGAGTTTGATCTCCAGTATGTCACTCGAAAGTCAATAAAAGGCAGAGTAATAGCAGAATTTCTAGCAAACCAACCAATTGAGGGGGACAAAAACATAGAATTCCAAATCCCTGATGAGAAGCTGATGGGAGTTGAAGATGACAAATGAACTTTGTATTTTGAAGGCGCATCCAATTAGTTTGGCTATGGGATAGGAGTTCTCCTTGTCACTCCTGACGAATCACATGATCCTCTATTCTTGAAGCTCAACTTTGAAGTTACCAACAATCAAGCTGAGTATAAAGTATGCTTAGCCGGGTTAAAGGAAACTCTGGAGCTAGGGGTGAAGAAATTGAAAGCCATCGGGGATTCAGCATTGGTGGTCTCACAGGCAAGAGGATAATGGGAAGGTTAAGGATGTAACGTTAATTCTCTATCATCAAGAGTTGAAAAAGCTAATACCGTGCTTTAAATTAGTGGTTTTCACTCATGTTTTGAAATTGCAGAACAAGTTTGTAGACGCACTGGCTACTCTGGCATCAATGATTGATATACCACCCGGAGTCAGAATAAGGCCATTGATAATTGAATAGAAGAGAAAGCTAGCATACGAGATGATTGCCCCAATCGAAGAAAGCACTGATGAACTCCCATGGTACTTTGACATTCAAAATTTCGTGAAAAATGGAGAGTACCCCAAGTTTACTAGTGAATAGGACAAAAGAGCAATAATGAGATTATCCGCCTAATTTATCATTAGCGGGAATAATTTGTATAAACGAGGGCATTCTAGAGTCAACAAGCTATGTGGCAACAGTGAAGAAGGTCGAGAATTGATGAAAGGGATACATGCGGGAGCCTGCGAGCCTCGCATGAGTGGAAACATGTTAGCCAAGAAGATCCTATGGCAAGGGTATTTTTGGATGACAATGGAGACAGATTGCATACAGTTTGTACGAAGGTGCCATAAGGGTTAGATCCATGCGAACCTTATGCACGTTTCCCCATCCCAACTATATAACTTGACGTCACCATGTCCATTCCCAGTATGGGGTATTGATGTGATTTGCAGAGTAACACCAAAGGCTTCGAATGGGCACGAGTTTATTTTGGCAGTTATTGATTATTTTACCAAGTGGGTGGAAGCAGCCTCTTACTTTGTATTGAAAGCCTCTCATGTCGCTAAGTTTATCAAACAAAACATCATTTGTCGATACGAGGTTCCTCATGAAGTCATTTCAGATAACGACTTGCACTTCTAAGGCGAGATCTTGGACCTTTTTGAAGAATATCGGATAGTGGCCCACACATTGTTACCATGTTGGCCACAAACCAACAGGGCTGTCAAAGCAGCAAACAAGAATATAAAGAAGATTCTGCAAAAGATGATCAGCTCACATAAAGATTAGTCGAAACATCTATCATTTTCACTTTAGGGGTACAGGACGTCGATTAGAGCTTCAATAGGAATCACGCCTTATTCTTTAGTGTATGGGATAAAAGTTGTGTTACCCATTGAAGTGGAAATTCCTTCACTAAAAGTAGTGGCTGAGGCTAATATTCCAGAGGTAAAATGGCAGAGGAAACAGATGAAAGAGCTACTATTGTTTGATGAAAGAAGGCTGCAGGCATTATTTTACATGCAAGGATACCAAAGGAGGATAGCTCGTGCATTCAACAAGAAGGTCAAGACCCGGGACTTGAGAGAAGGTGACTTGGTTCTTAAAAAGATCTGGGCTCCCATTTTCGACCTAAGGGGCAAGTTCGAGTCAAACTAGACCAGGCCATATCTGATCAAGACTATTATGACTGGTAGTGCAGTAATAACATGGATTTGGATAGCAATATGTTCTCCACTCCGATCAACTTGGACCAGCTCAAGAAATACTACCCTTGAGAGAAAAATAAACTATGATAAAAGCTCGCGGGGTTGAAAGCCGAAAAGACAACCCAGGCAAAAGTTACAGTAGCCCTCAAGGCTGAAAATTCGGAAGGGCGACCTTGGCAAAAGTTAGAACATCACAAAAAGAGTGTTAATACCCGAGAGTAAACCGCGCCCGAACTACGTTAAGGTCTGATTCTACTTTCTTGGGATACATTGGCAACTTATTTTAAGAAGTCTGACCACTTTCTTTGTTTTAGCCAGTTTTGAATCCAAGTAAGATTAATGCAAATTTGTCTTTAAAATTCTGATAAAGTCATTCACATTGTAAAAATAGAAAAACTTAAGATAATTGCAAATCTTTTTCAAAATAAAGGCGAAATACTTCATTTTCAGCGTAGTTATAAAGTTTTGAAAAAAAAAAAGGACAGGCGCACAAGTCCCAAACTTTAAAAAAATAATAAAAAGAAAGTTATGAAATCTGAAAAGTAAAGCAGGTCCCTCAAATCTTCCTCCTCTTTGCTTTCTGTTTTTCTTTCTCTTTGTTTCGTTTCTCTCTGTCTTGGATCAACCATGGCTTATACTCGTCAGGGAGTTCCGAGCATTGTAGCTCATGCATCTCCATCAGGGAGCGAGATGGCTAAGCCTCTTGATACCTCGCCAAAAATGGGGCCTGAAGTGAATATGAGTACAAGCAACCTTGAACACTGTGGAATATGATCTAACAACAACCTAACGGCCATGATCCAGTGTAGGTAATAGAATGAAGATTGTTGCAAGCCAATCAGCAGGACGCCGGGATGGTCCATGGTGGTCAAAGTCATAGTGGGGATCCGCCACCAGGAGCACTGCTACGTAATATCTGCTCCCATCAGAGAGGAAAGATATTGTCTCCAAGCTGTCTCGGTAGTGCATATCTGATAGTAAGGGCGATAAACAAGAGTCGCTACACTATACCTATTGGTAGCCAGTTTCTACATAAAGTTCATTTTATCCATCAGCCTGATTTACAAAGGGTTAAGAGATAGATCAAGAGAAATTAGTAAAATTGATAGTAATGGTTCAGTTGGGGTGAAACTAACCCGCTCAAGGGAACAGCAGAAAGCCCCCGCCAAAGGCCTAAAGAGGAAATATTTCAGGAACCGAGGGCAGTGTGTTTTCAGCTGACAGTGTGTCTAAAAGACTATTGAAAGAAATAGGAAAGAAAGGCTTTAAGCTTACCTAAAGAAGCAAGTGGCGGCCAGTAAAAGTGGTAGTCGCACCTCGATGAACAGCGTCTAAGCCAATCAGAGTCTTAACAAGGACCATTCGGACGAAGTCTTTTCCCGACCGCATTTGACCCACAATGTCAACTAGTGAGCACTTGGCTCGTCCATCAGAAAGAACGAAAAGTTAACGAGCAAGGAGACAGAAACACAAAGCATAACGGCATCGTAGTTAAAGGACGAGATCACTAAGGTTTCCAATGGGACGAAATCTGTCTATGATTCATGGAATATCGAGGCAGTCATCAGATGTTAAGAGGGAAGCCTCCATCTTCGATAAGCCACAGAGTTGTATTATTTGTTGCCGATTAGAGAGAAAGAAAGTTGGCACAACTAGAGATTTCCTCGGGGTCAGATCCAGAATGATGGCAAACTCCTCTACAGTGGGGCATAGTTCCTCAAGGCCAAAGTGAAAGATATGAGATTGTGGGTCCCACAGTTGTGTAGCAGCTTGTAGTAGTGGTTTGTTTATCTTGATAATCATCAGGGAGAACAAGGAGTTAATATCGAATGATGCAAAATTCAGACGCTCAACATGTGAAAACTCCGCGATCCATGCAGAAAGTGGGCCATGGAAGTAAGCCATCGTGATGAAAGTGATAGAAAATGGGGACCCTTAGGCCATATTTATAAGGCATAAAAAGGATGGACATCAAAAAGTTAGGAAAAGTACAATGAATGTTGCGACCGCTACCTCGGAGTATGGGACCACCATGTTGAAAGGTACACAGTACAAGGCCGCTAACTTTTAAACCTAGCGACTGCCATTTGTCTCTCGTACTTTGTGGCAGCTACCATTTGCGAACCTGGCGACCACCACATTCAAAGGTGGCGGACACTCTATTTTTTCCCCCTTTTTCGTAGTTTTTGTATTATGTGACCTTTTTCATGACAAACATCCATGATGGCTATGTACCAAAAAAACTGTATTCAAGATTTGTATTATGCAGAGTACAGAGAAACATGCAAACAGTTGTATACGCAGAGAAGTAAAAGGCATGAAGGCCCAAGTATATCAAATGTATCAGAGGTATGAAGTAGGGGCACCTAGGCCCATCAACAAATAATCTGAGGCACGCAGGCCCATAAAACCGATTATATCAAGAGTGTATCAGAATGTATAAAAGGGGGAACCTCTCTCTCTCTCTCTCTCTCTCAGTATCTTTGGCAGACCCAGCGAGAAGAAGGCTGAACATCGTCTGAACTAACATCCTTGAACAGCTCTTCTAAGTCATTGCTGTCATCACCGTTATCTAAAGAAGAAGATACGATGCAAGCATAGTTCCTGCCGAAAGAAACAGACCCTCTGGAGCGAGCTCTAGAAAAACCAATATGAGACCCACGACCTCGAACTGGGGCAGGAGCTAGAACCTGTGACTCACCCTGAACCCATGGATCGACAACATTCTAAGCTGGAGCACAAGAATGTGGAAGAATGAAGGAATAAAAGGTAAGACAAAGAAGGGAATGCAGTAAAAGAGAAACGGTGAAATACTCACTATCTCAACTGGCTGAGAAGTGAAGACAACTCCAACTACACGGAGGGTCGAATCCTACTGATGAATCAGTGTCTGCATGCTACACCACAAGCATAAGACGGTCTAGCTAAGCCTAATCCACCTGCCAAGAGGAAATAAGAGTTAAGCAGTCTAACCATAAAAAAGGTCAAAGAGAAAAGGTGTGAAAACAAAAATTAAACCTGGTCAAGAATCGGTCTGTACTCTAGGGTGAGAGGAACAAGGATGAAGATATCGAAGGAATACCCGATCACGAGAACTAAAACAGTCCAGGGTACCTCAACCGCTCTAGCTCCAACAGCTCCCCCAGTAGGAGCAGCAACTCTAGTAGTAGCAGCAACTCCAGCAACTCTAGCAATAGCAACTCCAGCAACTCTACCAACAGCAGCCTCTGCCTCAGCACCTGAATCAGGAACATCCCACGGCACTCATCCTCCGGTCAGCAAGTGGGACCGACCCAAGATCCAGTGGCCCTAACAGATGTGCCTGAGCCCATCCTATATAATCTCTCTTGGGTCTCAGCAGCTCTGTATAGTGGGTCCCCATCATCTCAAGTAATATGTCAACTTGGCTCAGATGGTCTATCCGGTGCATACGAGTTGAAGGAGCAGTCGAAAACCTGAAGTGATCAAAACCTAGTGACTGGCGGACCACCCTCTCTACCAAGTAGTACTCTCAATAGAAAGGTCCCTCTAACAGGATCCGCATTAAAGGGGCATTGCGACTGCGTATCAAATCCTTGCCAACTCTACTTTCCATCCCCCACCAGACATCCCAACGAACCTATAAAAATTCAGTAACCAATACAGTAATCAGTAAACAGTGAACAGTACAGTGATCAAAGAATAGTGTTCAATGAACAGTGAATAGTATATAGTATAGTAAGCAGTGATCAATGAATAGATAAAGCAGTAAGTTGAGAATAGAGCAAGAAGTGGTACTTGGTCAGGAGTTAGTCAGCTCAACGATGCCCAGAATCTCTCCAAGTCCTTCCCTTCACTCTTCCCCCTTCAAACCGTGAGCCCACCGAGCAGCATGGGGAATAATCAGACGATCAGCAGAAGAGTTCACCAGAACATGTAGCCCGAGGAACTCATAAGTCCATAGCTGCAAAGAGAATGTGCCTGAGCTCCTGGGGGATTCAAATCAAGACACGCATCGAACCATACAGTGTCAAGAGTGTAGCTCCTCCCCAATCGTATGTGGACACCCGGTCAAGACAGAAAAGTGCGTTGAGATAATGAAGATGTACGGTATTCTCCTTATTCGAGAATAAAGAGGTATCGAACATGAACAGCAAGAAAGCGCGGGCAACCCATTCATAATGACTGGACTTGGTACATTAAAAATGACGAAAATGATCATGAAACCATGTGTACCTGACTCGGTATCTATCCATCTAGACCGGTACCGTGCCTAGAAGATATGTTAGAGCATCGACAGAGTGGGTGATGTATAGGTCAAATGGGATAGGGGCGCCTCCAACTCGAATGTCAGTCAGCATGGCGAAGTCGAGCAGTGTCAGCGTGGCCTCGAATGTGGTGAAATGGAAAGTGTTGGTGATATCCCACCACCTCTCCGCCAAAGCAGTCAACCAGACCCGGTCATTGCTAGTTCTACTCAGCAAATGTATGAACTGAGCAAAGGCAGAGGCGTCTATAAAGACTCGGCTAGGAGCAGGAAGAGCAATGTACCACTCTAACACGTCACCAAAAGCAGCAGCTCTAAATCCTCAAATATACTGACCAACCTGGAAAGACGAAGATAATCAAAAGATATAATAAGAAGCAATCAAATCATGTGGAATGAAAAAACTATGAAAGGAAAAGGAAAGCAATAAGAAAACCCAAGGTTCGTGTGTGTATGACGACCTTTGGTCCTTTCAAGCCAAAGAAGACTAGGCACCCTAAGCCTTGGTGAGCCAGGAAAATCTTTCAACCCTAGGCTCATGTGTGTGTGATGATCCTTTGGTTCTTTCAAGCCCTAAAAGACTAGGCACCCTAAGCCAATGTGAGCCACGTAAATCATTCAAACCCTAGGTTCATGTGTATGTGATGATCTTTCGGTTCTTTCAAGCCCCAGAAGACTAGGCACTCTAAGCCTGGGTGAGCTAGACAAATCTTTCAACCCTAGGTTCGTGTATGTGTGAAGACCATTCGGTTCTTTCAAGCCCTAGAAGACTAGGCACTCTAAGCCCTGGTGGGCCAAGAAAATCTTTCAACCCTAGGATCATTTATGTGTAAGAACTTTCGGTTCTTTTAAACCCTAGAAGACTAGGCACCCTAAGCCCTGGTGAGCCAGGAAAATTTTTCAACCCTAGGTTCGTGTTTGTGTGACGATCCTTCAGTTCTTTCAAGCCTTAAAAAACTAGGCACTCTACGCCCTGGTGAGCCAAGCAAATCTTTCAACCCTTGGTTCGTATGTGTGTGATGACCGTTTGGTTCTTTTAAGCCCTAGAAGACTAGGCACCCTAAACCCCAATGAGCTAGGCAAATCTTTCAACCCTAGATTCGTGTGTGTGTAACGATCTTTTAGTTCTTTCAAGCCCTAGAAAATTAGGCACCCTAAGCCCTGGTGGGCCAAATAAATCTTTTAACCCTAGGTTCGTGTGTATATGACGGTCCTTCGGTTCTTTCAAGCCCTAGAAGACTAAGCACCCTAAGCCCTTAGGCAAATCTTTCAACCCTAGGTTCGTGCGTGTTTAACGATGTTTCGATTCTTTCAAGCCCTAGAAGACTAGGCACCCTAAGCCATGGTGAACCAAGCAAATCATTCAATCCTAGGTTCGTGTGTGTGTGGCGATCCTTTAGTTGTTTTAAGACTTAGAAGACTAGGTACCCTAAGCCCTGGTGAGCTAGGAAAATCTTTCAACCATAGGTTCGTCTGTGAGTGATGATCCTTCAGTTCTTTCAAGCCCCATAAGACTAGACACCATAAGCCCTGGTGAGCCAAGCAAATCTTTCAATCCTAGGTTCCTGTGTGTGTGACGACCTTTCAATTCTTTCAAGCCCTAGAAAACTAGGCACCTTAAGCCTGGTGAGCTAGGCAAATCTTTTAAACCTTAGGTTCGTGTGTGTGTGTGACGACCCTTCGATTCTTTCAAGCCCAGAAGACTAGGCATCATAAGCCCTAGTAAGCTAGGCAAATCTTTCAACCTTAGATTCGTGTGTGTGTGACGACCCTTCGATTCTTTTAAACCCTAAAAGACTAGGCATCGTAAGCCTTGGTGAGCTAGGTAAATCTTTCAAACCCTAGGTTCGTGTGTGTGTGACGACCCTTCAATTTTCAACCCTAGAAGACTAGTCACCCTAAGCCCTGGTGAGCTAAACAAATATTTCGAACCCTAGGTTTGTGTGTGTATGATGACCTTTCGGTTCTTTTAAGCCCTAGAAGACTAGGCACCCTTAACCCTAGTGCGCCAGGCAAATATTTATTCTAAACCCCCTTAGATTTTGTGATTTTCTAAAAAAAATAAAAAAAAAAACCATCCCCTTAGATTTTGTGATTTTCGAAAAAATAAAAAAGAAAAATCACCCCCTTAGATTTTGTGATTTTCTAAAAAAAATAAAAAATCACTCCCATGGATTTTGTGATTTTCTAAAAAAATAAAAATGAAAAACCATCCCTTTAGATTTTGTGATTTTTGAAAAAATAAAAATTAAAAACCACCATTTAGATTTTGTGATTTTTTTAAAAAAAATAAAAAATCACCCCATTAGTTTTTTGAACAATGAAAAATCATCCCCTTAGATTTTGTGATTTTCTAAAAAATAAAAATAAAAAACTACCCCTTAAATTTTGTGATTTTTCAAAAACAAATCACCCTTATGTTTGCATCAAAACCATAATCTTAATATACCTACATTTTGTCCAAAATCTCCAAGTTGCACAGGTACCTATCTAGTTTTCAGTCCGTTGCCTAGGTTCGTCCTTTTGATATTATTTCATATGCTTACATGTTTTAATATCCGGTTGGTTAACAGATCTCAATATCACATGTTCATTTGAGGCAATTTTCAAATCAAATGTATCACAAAGTAACAAAGGATCTTAAGCATGCGTCTATGTTCGAAACAATGAAGGTAAAGCATGCTTTGATACTGAAGGAAGAGACAGGGGAACCTACCATAGGACGCTGGAATAAGAGATGCTACACAAGCTCTCAAAGAATAACATCGTCAGCAACGGCAGTGACAAGAGGCTCGTAACGCCTCATCCCGCTCGAACCCAGACGGTGGGGTGTAAGGGCATAAGTGAGTGGGTCAAAGGGTGTAGGAATACCCTCGCTAGTGTGTGGATCCAAGAAACCCGCAACCTCAGCCTCATCTGCAGTCGCCTGCTTTGCAGCTGCCTGCTCTACTGCTGCCTACGCCTCGGCAACTGCTTATGCCTCGTCCTCGGCAACCTAACAAAGAGCTTGCTCTGCCTCGAGATCTTGCTCTGCCATGTGAAAGAAATAGCCAAAAAGCAAAAGGGAAAAGTCAAAAATCGAGAGGGAGTCTGAGAGAACAAGGAAGCTAGAGAGAGAAGCAGAGGAGTATGAGTGAGTCTGGCCCGCGCGTCTAGAGGGCTTAATAGCTCTCGATTGTTGCAGTCGCCACATACAACGTGCGCGACCGCCAGGTTTTTGAAACGTTATGTGGCGACCACCATCTCATTTTGAAATGATACTGGCGACCGCCACCTTCTCAATGGTCACATCGTGATCTCGGTATTTAGACCCGGCGATCGCCAACTCTAAAGTTGGTGGGCATGTATTTTGAGAGCAATAATGGCACTTTGGGGGTTTTAATATTGTTTGGAGCTTGTTTGGATGTTTAGCATGTGTTTTTAAAAATAATTTTTAACCTTGACTCGATTTTTAATTATTTTTATTTGTTTTTATTTGTTGTTTTGTCGAATAAAAATAATTTTAAACCTTGTCTCGCTTTTTAATTATTTTTATTTTATTTTATGTGGTGTTTTCTCCGATAAAAATAGTTTTAAGTCTTGACTCGATTTTTAATTATTTTTGTCTCGTACTCATCCCGAATTTTTAAGTCTTGACTTGACCTATTAATTCACAGTGTTTTCTCCGATAAAAATAATTTTAAGTCTTGACTTGACTTTTAATTCTTTTTGTCCCGTGCTCATCCCGAATTTTTAGGTCTTAACTCGACCTATTAATTGGCGATGTTTTCTCTGATAAAAATAGTTTTAAGTCTAGACTCGACTTTTAATTATTTTGTTCCATGCTCGTCTCGAATTTCTAGGTCTTGACTCGACCTATTGATTTGTGGTTTGCTCTCCGTTGAGAATAATTATAAGTCTTGGCTCGACTTTTAATTATCCTTATCCCGTTATCGTTCCGAGTTTTTGGGTCTTATCTCAACCTAGTTAATTCGTTGTTGTTTTTCCGGTTAAGATAATTTTTAGGATCTTGACTCGATCCTTTTAATTATTTTATCCTCAGCTGAGTTCTTAGATTTTAACTCGATCTTTGACTTGTTTGATTGATTGTGCCCCTTTAGATTTTGACTAGATCTTTAGGGCATTGTTTGATCATACCAGTGTTTGCTTCATGTTAATATCTGCATCATGTTTTGCATCTGACATCTATGTGTTTGCCCCAGGAACTACGTTTTGGTTTGATCCCTAGCAAAGGGGTACGTAGGTAGCTCGATAGAAATTCAAGTACAACCAACATCATATGCATGCTTGTGTGTTTGTGGCCTAAGATTAACGGCTCGATCAAATGGATGTTGTCTTTGCATCTTTGACATAATTTGCATCACGTGTTGCTGCGCAAGTTGTGTTAAAGAGGGGTAACTATAGACACCTTAATTTGACCCTGCCTAATCTTAGGTTGGTCCGAGTGTATTCGATGATAAAATCAAGTTGAATGGTGCTTTAGAACAATCCTCAAAAAATGATCCAAGCTTAATATCCAAGCTAAATGATTAAATCCCTCAAAACCTTGAATCGTTAACTTCAACCATTGAGCTGCCATCTTTAAACCTTAGGGTCTCCAACTTCATTATGGCAACCACCATATGAACCTCTTGGAAACCCCAGTAAAGGTAGCGACCGCCATCTTTGAACCTTGGGGTCGCCAACTCGGTTGTAGCAACTGCCATAAGAAACCCTTGGAAACTTGTTTTGGTGTGGCGACCGCCAACTCCGATCCTGGCAACCACTAATTCCAAAAATCTTAACATGTCCCAAAACGTACTAACACCTCATTGATTCATGAACTCTATAGATACTGTACCTCTCATACGATTTTAGAAGGACAATTCTGATCTCGGAGTTCTAACAGGTTGGAAGGCGGTAGATTTTGAGAACCGATACCCTGCCGAAGTACTGAGAGGACGACCACCAATCCCAATATTATGCCGAATTCTTGATTCATTGACTGGAATTGAGACATTCTCCGAGGATTGGACTATTAATCACCATTCCTCGACTTGAGGATACCCGAATTGTAGTGATTAAGATATTTTGTCTAGATCCCCAACTTTTCTTCCTCCATTTCTTCTCTTTTTGAGTGGTCAGGTTAACTTCAATTTTTTATGATGCTTGTATAGTGATATAGCTATTCTATTTAGTTTGTTGAATTATAAGTATGTGATTATCCATGATAAACATGATTAGTTTAATTTGATTGATATTTGTCACCATCCAAGTAATATTAATTTCACTTAGTCCATATTGCATATTTGCACTTAGTATATTATTAATTTCACCATTTATTAAAATAGTGTCAATAAACTCTGCAATTGCAATTTATGAAATCGTAATTGTTACATTTGGTGCACTAACATTCATACGGTCCTAATCATTAATATTTCATCCGTATTTTAATATTTTGTAATTAAATAACAACTAATACATCATTATGTAGTAATTGTTACTTTCATAGATTTAATTTAATTTCTTTTCTTTTATATTTTGTTATATTTTAATAAAATTTATAGTAAATCTTTCATAGTTTAATTTCTTGTTAGCACCATCTTTTATTGCTTACTATATTGATGATTAGCATGAAATCCACATTTAGTTAGAGTTTAAGGATCTTGGAGCATGTTTCTGTTTACTTTGTTTAAAATCATATTAGTGTAATTTTTTGGTTATTTGACGAAATGTATTTTTGGTGTGATAATTTTGGAGCATGTTTTTATTTACTTTGCTTGAAATTATGATTAGGATAATTTAGGATGTTTGATAATATTGTATGCAATGTTGATTAGAATCTATGAAATTTTGGAATTACATTTCTTTTGATTTGGTACCATATCATGTTTATGCTAGCTTAGGTTATTTTGTGATATTGTATGCGGTTTGCTCCATGTATCTTTTAGTTAAAAATTATATGTCATATGCATTAAGATTTTCGCTTACTACTTGTTTTATTTGGTGTTCTATATACATATGTTATGTATTTTTCTTATTTAATTTTGGATATTTTCTCTTCGCTTCTATTTTCTATATTTGCATGCACTTAAAAAATCTAATTAAGAACGAATGATGATTAGTAGAGGCCAATCTCACGGTTGGACGAATGGGGTACCTAACACCTTCCCCAGTTCGTACCTTAGCCCCCAGGTCCTTATTTTCTCTAGTTACAATTTTAAAGATCAGTTATTCATTTTGTTTTTCTGGGTTTTTCTCAAAAATCAAGTGGTGACTCTATTTTTTTTTTCAAAAAGAATTTTTAAAATTTAGTTTTCAAGGTGTTAAATTATGTTTTAAATATTTCTTAAATTTTCTTACTTTTGAACCAAAATATTAAATCCCGGCGCCACACTTAGCGAATAAGTTTCGATCGGATGGAGTCATTATTGGTTTGAAAACTGGGGCAAGATTTCGAGCTAAAAGGGAGTGAGATTTTGACGCTAAAATTTTTATTCTAAGTCTCGTTCTTTGAGAATGAAAATCGAACTTTGGATTTAGTTAGATGTTGATAACTTTCCACTTTTTCCTGTTTTGAGAACGAAAATTTAAAAATAGAGCAAAGCCCGAGTTGTGTAGGATGGTTTTGAGACTCAGATTATTGTCAGTTTGTTTTGGCTATCTTGCCACGCACTTTGATTTTGATTCTACCATTGTTTCTGTTTGTTTCGTTTTCATTATTTTGTTGATTCCATTATTGCTCCTGTTGTCATTTTTTTGTTCACTGATTTGTTTGTTTTGTTTTGTTTTAGGGGTGACTTCGTATTCGGTGTTTTGACGGATCCTCAGATGTTTTGGAGTGGTACATGGTTCTCCCTCCCTATAGTAGAGAGATCATCGATCAGGCAGTCTTCGACGATTTTATCACCACGCTAAAGAGGACCAGTAACGACTGAGTCACGCTCACGGCCTTGACTAAGAGATGGCGAGACACTACCAACACCTTCCATCTACCCACCTTCGAGGTGACTCTTACCCCACTTGATTTCTCTCTTATTACTGGGATTCAGGTGAGTGGCGACTCGATTCCGTTTGATCCTGACATCTATCGGAACCCCAAGGCTCTTATGCACTTTCTTGATCACCTGTCCCCTTCCATTGATAAGGAGAGCATACGATACATGTGGCTGAAGAAGACAGTCCATCACTTCGTCTGCCCCGAGGTCCACCACTTCTAGTGGGTGGCACATGCATTCCTTCTCTATATGTTTGGGATAGCCTTATTCCCAAACATAGAGAACAAGGTGCACCTCCACTATCTTGCTATCATGGTAATAGTGGACCATATTTGCTCTTATGATTGGGAAGGAGCCGTATTAGTCACCTTGTACAGATACATGAGCACGACCACCAAGACCTCCGATCTAAGCGTTGGTGGGTACTGGCGTATCTAGGAGGTATGCCTACTTTTTCTGCTTTCTGTGTTTTCCTTTTCAATTTTCATATATGCATATATGTTCCAACCGAACTGATGCTTCTCTCGATTTTCTGCAGCTCTGGGCCTACGAGTTTTTGGGTATGCGTGAGCCAGTGAATTCCTGTGATGACACCCACGTGATTCCTCAGGCACTTCGATGGGCCAGACACCATTGGGGTACAAAGCCTGGTGAGAAAGATTTAGACGACGATCGCCTTTTCCTGGGTAACCTCTCCCCCGTCCGGGTAAGTCACTTACTGCTCTTGTTGAGTTATTTTTCATTCCTTGTTCATAAACTGCTTATTGACATGATTATTTTGATTTTCAGGTCCGTTGGGACATATGGATTGGCATGGAGGATCGAGCTGGTGCCGACTTGATGCAAAGCCGCGAGGTTACCCGGACCCATGTCTTGCTTGAGGGGCTATTCTGTAGAGAGTGGTACCCTGGCGAATGCGTTGTTTAGCAGTCCTTGGGGTATAACCATTTTCGTATCTCGAGGATGCCTCCGGTGGGGATGCGCCAGACCGACACCCTCCGTACGATCGAAATTATCCGAGCCATGGTGGGCCTTGATGCTACCACGCTGATCGAGGGCGAAGATAGTGACTACACGATCTTTGCCCGAGAGAGGCTTATCCCTGCCATGGGTGCTCACGCTGTCGTGCGGGGTCCTTCTCCCGCTGTCCTAGGCGCTGTTCACCCCAAGCTTCCATGAACAGTGGACACCTTTGTAGACAGGATCCTTAACCAGATCTGGATCTCTAAGCGAGCGGCCCAAGAGATTCTCCTTCCCTTGATGCTGAACACGTATGACATCCTTCCTTATGCACTTCATACTGCCTCTTACGCCTGATTACAATGATTCTCTTGACTGATTTTGACATCTGATTATATTGACTTTCATGCGTGTACTGATTCTGATATCTGACTGATTCTAATATCTGACTAATTCTGATATCTGACTGTACTGATCTGGTTCTTCTCTTGACAGATGCCCCGAGAGTGGTGCGACCAGTGTCTTCGCCTAATCTCTGGGTTGAGGGTATTGGTTCGTCGCTGGGACGCTGCCTTTCGAGCCGAGGGCATGAAGCATCCCGCTCATCGGGGTGGCCCTGTTACGGTACTCATTCCTTTTTATCTCTCATTTATATTCTTGTACTTTTGCCTTTCTGCTAATACTTATCTGCCATAGATGATGTGGCCCTTTTTCTTCTTTCAGCACGGTCGCACGGCACCTGCTGCCCCAGCTGCACCTTCTGCGCAGGCTTCTGCTTCTACTGCTTCTTCATCTAGAGCTTGAACCCCCAACGTTACCCAAACGATTGATAACTCAGAGGAAGAGGCGGAGGGGACCAGGTCGTCATTTAGAGAGTTGTCCTAAGGAGGCTACGTAATCCGAAGGAAGAGGACTCAACGAGAGTAATGACCCCACCGCTGTCCAGCTACTGTTACTTTCTTTTTCTCTGTACATTTAGGTCTACGTGCCCAATTTTATTTAGACCCGCGTGCTCTCTTGATACATTCAATTACCCCACCTCATCACATCATAGATACACTGCTCCGGCTTACTGCATAAATACACTGATTTTGATACTTGCTATCCCATTGTTACATTGCTTTGACACACACTGAGACATACAGACATACTACTCTTTGACATACTACACAATACACTGATGGGGCCTGCATGCCTTTGATTCTTCCTTCGGCCTACATGCCACGTCATACATATACGCACATTACTTTGCTTTTGATGGGTTGGGCTTTTGTGCCTTGTGGTTTACACTTTTTGATTATCATGGTTACTTTATTATTATATGAAAATTATTTTTGAACACTTAGACTCTTATTTTGCATGATGATGTGATTCATGCGTTGTAATCTTGCCATATGAACTACTTTTCTTATTGCGAGTTACTAACAGGCTCATAACTACAATTTAGGGCACATTGACAAAATAGGAATAGGCTGCTAAAATTTTTACATAAAAAGATTATGGCCATGAGAAATAATCTTGCAGCTGTTTGGTTTGGATATGGCGGCCCGAAATTTTGTGGAGAAAATTTTATGGCCTGGACTTAGGATATCATGGCTGTAAGGTTTGGGAGGGAATGTTGACGGCCATTGGGTTACAAGTTGATAGCCATAGGAAAAAAGGGGCGATCGCAATAAAGGGTTTTGGCACGAAACTTGGAGCAGATTCTATGGGTTCCCTCTATTTATGGATCTATAAAATGGGGCAATTATTTCAAACCCCACTATTCTGGATATCTTATATTCTCCTTGTATCCTTCATGGCCCACTCTTACAACAACTCTCTGTTGGCTTGGATGAGCGACTTCTCCCCGATTGAGCGTAAGAACTTCCTCAACTTTGTTCTAGATGCGTTGTTCTCTCGGCGATCCCTGAGGGCTGATTGGCATCTTCTGAGAGGAGCAGCCCAACTATGGGATCCCGAGGTTCATGTATTCTATTTCGGTGCTGAGGAGTTATGTTTGATTGTGGAGGACTTTTCAGCTATTCTGGAGATCTCGGGCCGAGAAGAGGTCATAGTTCCCACACCTTTCTCAAGTCCCAAGGACAGGTTGATGCAGCTCTATGGTTACTCTAGGTGTGATGCTTCTATTATTACTCACGACAGATTTCTCAATGTAGCTCGGATTGTGGACCGCTTCGGGCCTCAGGGGTCCCTTGGAAACTTCTTTTCTCAGCTTCAGCACCGGCATGCTCTGTGCATTTGTCTTCTGGCTCACTTCCTCTTGGAACCCTTGGACGAGCGGGCTAGCTCTTCCTTGATGGATATGGCTTATCAGATTAACGAGAGCCAGGACCCCGTCCCGTTAGTTCTTGCTGAGACACTGCTTGGGCTTGATGTGCAGTCCACACTAGGGGTGCCCCGTATTTTGCTGGTAGTGCTCTCCTACTGCAGGTAGTCTCTCAACTCTCATTTTTTCTATATTTCTCTCTAGTTTTTTCACTCGGCTCTCCTTTTTCTGTGTTTTCTCTCTATTTTTTTTGTTTAGCGCTCATTTTTCTTTATTCTCTCAGATTTTTCTACTCAACTCTTCTTTTTCTATATTTGTGGCGTTGGGATTTAGGGATCAAAAATAGGAGAGTTCAAAGATATTTTAAAAAATATTTTATACACCTTGAAAACTAAATTTAAAAAACCCCTTTTGTTGAAAATAGAGCCGCCACTAAGTTTTTGAGAAAAACTAAGAAAAACAAAATTGGCTACTGATCTTTGAAAACGTTTACTAGAGAAAAGAGGGTTCGGAGGCTAAAGTACGAATCGGGGAAGGTGTTAGGCACCCCGTTCGCCCAACCGTAAGGTTGGCCTCTACTAATCATCATTTGTTCTTTAATAGAATTTCTCAAATGCATGCAAATAAAGAAAATAGAGGCAAAGAGAGAACATTCAAAATCAATTATAGAAAATATATAAAATATGTACATAACACTCCAAAGAAAAATCCTAAATCCTATGGCATGCAATTTTTATCTAAGGAGACATGAAATACATCCTTATGCAATATTGTTTAAACAACCTAATACTAACATGCTTTGATTAAAAGAAAAATATGCTAAAGTTGTCAAAATTATCTGAACATGATTGCACAAAAATGAACTACACAATATGTACAATATGCATATTATTTCCTAAAAGATGTGGGAAGTATGTAGAAAGTTCTATGTTAAAAATTAACCAAAATAATAAAATCTAATAACAAACATTTTGTATTAACAAGCAAATATTTGAAGTTTTAAATTGAAAAAGAAATAAATGAAAGAAAACTTACAAAAGATTGATTAAGGCAAGATAAAAAAGGGTTTAGAAAATGATTTCAAACTAATAAAAAGAAAATCTAACTATTTATATAAAAGATAAAAATAAAAAAATTAAGAAGAACCTTAATTAGCATAAAATATATTTTTATGATTTCGTGCTTTTTGTGGTTGATAAAAGAAAAGAAAAGAAAAATACTATAGAAGA
>JAULJZ010194348.1:2149-20507 GCA_032270985.1 Heliamphora pulchella | reverse complement strand
CATTGCTCATTAAGATTATCATAAAATAAAAAATTAATTTTATTAAAATAAAATTAAATACTAAAAATATGATTTTCTATATACAATCCTAACATGCATACTAGATTAAATACCATACAGAATAAAGGACATCCATACAAAATATTAAAAAATGATATCGCATACATTTCTTATTAAGATTCTTATAAAATGAAAAATATCTTTATTAAAAAATAAAATAAAATACTAAAACTAAAAAAATCCATGGTTTCTTAGTATATAATCCTGACAATCTCCCACTTATACTTAGATTCATGCTGCCATACATCTGACTCCCATGCCCTCTACATGACTATAAAAAATCTTAGCTGGTAGACTCTTTGTAAAGAATCAGAAAGGTTTTTTCCTAATGCAATCTTGGTCACAACAACATCACCTCTTTGAAAAATTTCTCGTGTCATGTGATATTTATGCTCAATGTGCTTTCCTTTCTTGTGGACTCTTGGCTCTTTCAAGTTTGGAACCGCTTTACTATTGTCACAATAAAATGTAATAGTCGACTGAACTGAAGGCACCACATCCAGATCCACCATGAAGTTCCTGAGCCAAAAGGTTTCCTTGGCTGCATCAGAAACTGCCACGTACTCGGCCTCCATAGTAAAATCAGCAATGCAGAACTACTTGATACTTCTCCAACTTATAACTCCACCTCCCAAGGTAAACACATATCCTAAGATAGATTTACGAGAATCTTTGTCTGACTGGAAGTTCGAGTTTGTATACCCCAAGAGTACTAGACTATTTGCCTGGTAAACCAACATATAATCCTTAGTCTTTTTCAGGTACTTGATTATATTATTTATCACAGTCCAATGCTCATGTCCTGGGTTAGACCGATATCTGCTGACCATGCCAACGACAAAGCAGTGGTCAGGTCTAGTGTGAAGCATAGCATACATTAAGCTTCTTACTGCCAAAGCATAAGGAACTGCCTTCATCTTTCCTATCTCATCAAGTGGCTAGGACACTGATCCTTGGATAGAGTGATTCCATGCTTGAAAGGGAGAAATCCTTTCTTTGAATCTTGTATGCTAAAACGAGTAAGGATATTACGATATACTTTGCTTGTGATAAGCCCAACATCCTTTGTTTTCGATCTTGCACAAGCTTCATTCTAAGGATGTGACTGGCTTCTCCCAAGTCCGTCATATTGAACTTCCCAAATAGCCATACTTTTATCAAAGATAAAATCCCCACATCATTTTCGGTGAGCAACATATCATCTACATAAATTACTAGAAAGACCACCACGCTTCCGTTACGCTTCTGTACACACATGACTTATCTAGACATTGATCAAACTTATAAGATTTTACGGCTTGATCAAATCGAGTATTCTCAGACCTCGATGCCTGCTTGAGTCCATAAATGGATCTCTTAAGTTTGCACAACATGTGCTCGTAGTTTTTTGCTATGAAATCATCTGGTTGTACTATATAGATACACTCTTCAAGACTTCTGTTAAGGAAAGCTTTCTTGACATTTATTTGTTAAATTTTGTAATCGAAATGAGCCATAATGGATAAGAGAATTTGAATAGACTTAAGCATGGCTACCAGTTAAAAGGATTCCTCATAATTGATCCCTTCTTTCGGAGTAAACTCTTTTACAATAAGCCTAACTTTGAAGGTTTCTATCTTCCTGTCTGCTCCTCTCTTTGCCTTTTAGATCCACTTACATCTGATGAATTTTATCCATTCGGTGGTTCTACAAGTTCTCAGACCATATGAGAATACAAAAATTCCTTCTCTGAATTCATATCCTTTTGCTAAAGATCTACATTTTTGTTTTGGAGTGCTTCATTGCATGGTTCAGTATCCAATTCTACCGGGATCCTGTCAAAACAATCTCCTAAGAACATATACTAATCGGGTTAATGAACAACCCTCCCACTACGATGAGGCACTACCTGCGTCTGTGCACTAGCAGTAATGCACTATGTAGAATCTGAACCCTGTGCACCATTAACCACATGCTCGTCTAGCATGCTAATGGTAGCACCCTGATCTGGTTCAAGATCTGCACATGTCCCGATAATCCTCACAATACGACGAAGCAATGAGATATCAGTGACTTGTTGTTCCTCTTCCGTTCTACTGGTATTTTCTCTAAATTCTTTCAGAACAATTTTACTTTTGGGCCCGTGATTCATAATATAATCATCTTTCAAAAATTGGGCATTGGTATTAATAATGACCTTCTGATTTTTAGAATTATAAAATAAACCACCATTCATTTTCTTGGAATACACGACAGAGAAACAGGCTTCTATTCTCGGTTCCAATTTACATGTGTTCTTTCTAGCACATGTTCTAGACACCCCAAAATTAGAATATGTCTCAGACTAATCTTGCGTCCGGTCTACAATTTTGTAGAAGTAGAAGGTACAGACTTAGAAGGTACCAAGTTCAGAATATAAGGCGCTGTCTCTAATGCAAGTCTCCAAAATGAATCGAGTAAATCCAAATAACTCATCATCGACCTTACCATCTCTATAAGAGTCTTATTCCTTCTTTCTGCTATACCATTCTGCTATGGAGTGTCTAGTGTAGTCAACTGGGATATAATCCTCTCTGATGATAAGTAGTCCCTAAACTCTCCAAAGATGTACTCGCCACCACGGTCGGATCATAGTGATTTGATACTTTTACCCAGATGCTTCTTTGCCTCCGCCTTAAATTCTTTGAATTTCTTAAAGCATTCAGACTTGCGGTGCATCGGGTAAATGTATCCATACCTTGAGTAGTCATTAATGAAACTAAAGTTCGTACTCAATGCCATCTCTAGCCCGGATAGTCATAGGACCACACTCATCAGAGTGAACCAGTTCTAACGATTTTTTAACTCTATAGCCTTTGGCCGAAAAGGGTCTCTTGGTCATCTTATGCTCTAAGAAGGACTCACAGACTGGAAGTGCATCAACTTTCAATTAATTCAAAGGTCCATCTTCCACAAGTCTATTTATCATTTTTAGATTAATATCACCCAAACGTAAGTACCAAAGAAACGTTTAGTTCACTAAAGAAGGATCATTTCTCTTATATGGTAAATTAGATATGTTATTCAATTTAGTTAGTTGTAGTGTAGGAGAGACAGGAGTAATAACATAAAAATCATTCACCAATATACCAAAACAGATAAACTGTTCATTATCCTTAATAACCACAAAATTATTAAAATAAACCAAATATCCATCTTTAGCTAATGTAGAAACAGAAATTAAATTCCTTCTAATAGACAGTACATGAAGACAATATCTCAATATTAAAACTCTATCTCCACTAAAACTGAGAGTGACATCTGCCACTGCAACTGTTGCCACCTTGGTATTATTGCTCATATGTAGGTAAATTTTCCCATAATTGAGTTATTGAGTTTTCTAGAACTCCTGCAATGAATTGCAGATATGATTAGTGGCTCCCGTATCTACACACTAGGTATCGATAGATAACACTGCTAAACATGTTTCCACAACTAGTGAGCATAAATTACTTAGCTTGTTTTGTTTGCTGAGAAAAATTGGACATTGCTTTTTCTAGTACTGTATCTGGTTGCACTGAAAATATATGCCTTTCATCTTTTTCATACCAGTCCATAGCTCACTAACTATCTTGGAAACTGTGTCATCCTGTTTCTGAACTTTTTTCTTTTTCTTGCCTTTCGACTTAAAGGAAGAACCTTTTCAGAAAAAAAAAACACATTTCTTGGAATTCTAAGAATACCCTCGGTAATTAAAGCTATATCCATATTCTTTTTTCAGTCTACATAGTTTGGTCCCGTTAATTTGTTTTATTTGAGTACAATCACGAGTGAATTGAAAGCCATTTTAATCATGAGAATCACATAATTAAAAATCATTAATTATGATGAGTAAAATTTTAAATTTTATTTTAAATTGGTTTCCTCTACCATTTTAAAAAAATATTGCCAATAGCCTGGTACTTTGTGAATAGCATGCCTTGATGGGAGGACGTCTACTATCCATCGTTTATCTAGACATGCCAATTCCTATTAATTTTATTATCTAGGCAACAGATCGTGCGAAGTAAAATTAAAGAGCTAATGTTGCTTCGATCTAGTAAATAATAATAGTGACTCAGATGGAGAGTATACAATTTTTTACAGCTAAGTGTTAACCACAACCTAATTCTGAATCAATCACTTCACAATGAATTCTTTAGATGGAGAAGCGATCCACACTAACGATTATCCAAAATTAACCCTAAACGAGGTTCATACCAGCAATACCGTAATTAATTCTGTCCGATGGAGAGCAAGGTCTTACTACCGACGCACAAAATTAATTACATCAACTATGAACTAGTGATGGAAACCGCGAGATTTATCTGTGAATAAATTTCCTCTTCCACTTAGTTTTTTAAAATATTTTTGAGAGTTATAAAAACTGTTCAACCAAAATAAATTTATTAATTTCGAAACTACAAGATCCAAAAGATTTCGATTTTTTCAAACCATCTTTTCGTATTTTTAATGTGTAACAAATAAAATATCTTAAATTGTTACTTATTTAAAAAATTAATTTTAAAAAAAAATCAAGAATTTGATTTTATTTTTCAGTTACACATTTTTTCGAAAAATAATAATTTATTAAAATTAAACCTTTTCTTTTAATTAATTCAAAATTTGGAATTAATTTTCACGTTTTATCAAGATATCCGATTTTAATTTTTTTTATCTGAAACGCGTTATTTTATATCAAAATAAAATATCTAAAATTTTCTTTCAAAAAAATTAATTTTAATTAAAGAAAATTTGATTTTATTTTTTCATTACAAAAAATAATTAAAACCAAAATTTTTTGAATTAATTAAGATAAACAGAAAATATAAAATAGATATATATATCATCCACACAATTTAAATAAAAATAAATGCAAGATATATATGTCCCAATTTTATGATCAAATAGAAACTCTATTGAGTTTAAGCCTCTTGCTTGAAGATTATCTCTAATCATTCAATCCTTATCAGAAATCTGCTTTCAGCATCCAAATCCTTTTAGGATTCTTCGAAACACAGTGTTATACAAATATAACACCATCCCAAACCATTTGAGCCAAAAACAACTACCCTAGAAGCTACCATCGTCGGCCCACCGGCGCCGCTGGCGTCGCCGCATGCTACGCCTTGTCGCGGCTTTTGCCGCCTCCTTAGACGTCCATTGTTTCCTCAATTTTTTTTGAAAAATAGCTTACGAAATATACTATTTTTCTGTCCCAAAAATAGTTCGAAAACAGCTCAGAAAACCAGCATCAAAATAGCCAAAACAGGCTACTGCCGCCGCTGTAAACCGCCATCGCCGCTATCGTTTCTACTTTGTTCTGTGGTTGTTTTTGTTCCGACTTCCTACTATTTTTCACACTGATATGCTTTTGAAATATTGCCAGAAAAACAGCCCGAACATAGTCTCGAAAAACCATCGAAATAGCCCCGAAGGGCTGCTGCCTAATGCCGTTGCTAGAGCGATTTGTTTGAGCCGCTGTTTGGGGCTATTTTTCACATCTTTTTGGGCTATTTTCCAACCATGTTTTATTGCTGTTTTGTGCCTAAAAAATGTTAAAAAATAGTCCCAAAAAATCTCAAAAACCACAAAAAATAGCGTGAACCGCCGCCACCGGAGGCTATTTTTTGGAATTTTTTTGCGACTTTTCGAATTTGTTTTGCTACTATTTTTTATGCTTAAAACCTGCAAAAAAAAAAAAACTACTAAACATTGTGAAAAACAACCACGATCCGTGGCCCAAAAATCTCGGAACCACCGCCAATGCCACCTCCTGTTCTTCGTGCTCTTAAACATTTAAACCTGTTTTTACATGTATCGAATAATATTTAAAAAACATAAAAGGTTTTTACATCAAAACCTATGTCCTGCTAAAGTTCACAATTGATCTAAAAAGCTTAAAACAACCACGATCAACCCTCATGATTAAAACTAATAATACTCATCATTCCACCATTCAATCAAAAATAAGTTAAATAATGATTATAAAATCAGAATTAGAATCCCTGCAAAATAAAGTTAGCACAGTTCTAAAGCTACCTGTAACGACCCGATTCTAACCCTAGTTGTAACAATCCGGTTAATAATGACCGGTGTAAAGACCTAGCCCTAACCCTAAGTGTTAGTGACGGATAGCCCACGAGCCCCTAGAGCACGAAAGATGATCGAAACTCTAACTCGACTAGAAAATCCTAAGTTCGATCTAGAAACCCTAAAAAAGTTCAAAGCTCAAGTAACAAAAACTTAACACCCGAAGAATCTCCTAACATTCTAAATTAAGTAAATAACATGAAATATAAAATTAAAAGCCAAAAATTCTCATGACTAGAGTAAAATAACTGTTTTGCCCCTAGTACTGCAAAAAGTCTTAAAAACTTCAATTTTGATACATGGACACCATAAATCAAGAATTTAAGTACAATTAAGTGTCAAAAGACAAAATAATATAAAAATGACAAAAATACCACTTAGTGGCCAACCACATTGGAAGTTGTGCCAAAAAATAACTTTTTACTTTCTTTTAAGCTTAAAAAGATGAGAATGTGTCAAATCAAGTATTACGATGATCCAACACTTGTTGAATAAGTAATATACATAATAATATGATATTATAGGCTAACAAAAGCATACAAATCATTATTGATGTTCATACACATTAAAATAAGTCAAACAACTCTATATTATCAAACTAGCTTAATTTTGACTTAAAAGACTACATCTATTGAATCAATTGCTATGAAAACTATGATAATTCATGAAAATACTAAATTTATCATAAATATACTAAAATAACAAGTTTCAGATGAAAAAGACACCAAAAAGATACATAAAATTAATTTTTAAAGTATTTTCTTGCACAAAAGGACACGTAAACTAATGCAAAATCCCATGATTAATTGAGATCAGATTTTTTGTCCCCCAAACTGACCCTCCCAGCTATATTCCCTCCCCCTCATGTGATATGTTCCGTCAAAACTAGCAAAAAATTAAATAAACCCATGGGAACCCATGTGATATGGAAGAAAAAGTGCTTAAAATGCGTTATCATGTTCCCTAGCCTTTCCTATTTAAACCAAGTCAAACACCCTCCCTCTCCTATTCATTTTTCATCCATATATATAGAGAGAGACCTAATTGAGTGTTCTTCCAAGTTTGACAGAGAAAGGGAGGAAAGAAGAAAGAAAGAAAGGAGTCAAGGAAATTAAGAGGAGTTTTCCTAAAACTAAGTCCTTCCATCCTTCCATCATTCAGCCCTCAAAACAAGTAAGTAAAATCTATAAACCTTATGTCTAATGTAACTCAAAATATTCCTGAACTCATCTCTTTAAACACTTTAAAAATCAAGAACCGAAAACAAATCGAAAAAGCGTTGTAGTTGAGAATTAGGGGCTGTTGTGTTTTTGGATGACATGAGATGTTGTGTGTTGTTATTTTTTAGTTTGATGACTTAGGAGTGTGCTGAAACCTTGATATTCATGTCTAAAACACAAGTATGCAAAGAAATGGAACAAAACCTTGACATATCATAAGTAGGACCCTTGAACTTTGGAAATTTGATGTTTTTTCCCTGAACTTTGGAATGCCATAACTCAACGTAGAAAATTGATCTAAGCATGTTATTTATGTCTATATTTATATTTTTGTATTATGTTTCATCAAAAGTTGGTTTCAACTAATTTGAGTAAGTAGAACTCGAGATATTGCAATTTTACCGAAGTGTGTCGTTTTTTGAGCAGTTCACACCACCGACCTAAAAACCCTAGTTTACAATGAGATCCAAACTTTGGTCAAAAGATACAAGTTGTATATAACATGTATATCAAACCACCCACCAAATATTAGCACAAAATATTGAGTTTTGTTAGGTCAAATACCCATAGAAACTCTGTATTGAATTTCAGCCCTCAAAGGACATTTCTATCACATATTTTTGCGTAGCCCGAAACTCCTCTTTTTATTGACCTATTCCAAACATGTTCTACATGAACATTGTAGCTAACATATTGAACTAGTCTTTGTGCAAAGAGTTAACCTAGAAAGCATGGGATGGTCGCTCAAAACCGTTTCAAACCCTTTGTCCAAAACTGGCTTTGGTGAGTTTTGGCGGCTGACAGAACCTATTTTCTAAAAAGGCCAAAAACTCTAACGTGTTCCAAATATCCAAAAATGGACTCATTTCAACTTGTTCTGATTCCCCAAAAACTGAGACCAACCGAGATGTAGTTTTGGTAAAATCTTGAGAAACATGCTGAACCGCTTTCGCTTAGGATGCTTTATTCACCTGTTTGCCTTAGGTTTTGGCCTTAGTGTTAAACATAAGAGTTATAGAAAATATTTTTATCAAAATGGTGTTTAAAAATCATAACTTGATTCCAAGTCTAGATGCCCCAAAACTTTGTCGACCCTTATAATTTAATACTCGATTTTGGCCTTAAAAGTTGCTAAGTGTGAATTGAGTATCCTTTGCTATGTGACCCGAGTTTTATATGATGATTCATTTGAATTAGTTAATTAGTGTTTTTAAGTAAATGTATGATGATTTAGAACTCATGCTATCAAGTTTGAATTGCATCTTGAGAATCGTATCTTGTGCTTCACATACTTGTACCTTATGCTTAGTGAGTTATACCATGAACTTTGTCATGCTAATTGATGCCATGCTATAGATAGTAGTACTTGAGATTCATATTTCACATCATGGGCGTTGTCACTTGCATCTTGGCATATCGGAGTCCCTTTGTTAAACCATTGTTAGGATGGGTTGTTGTGTTTCTTGGTTCTAAATTTAGGGTGTCCCTGGTTGCCATTTTTTGTAAATATTTTGTGATATATTCCCCTTGTATACCCTGGGTTCGTCCCTAGTGTTACAAACTTTCTTTATACACCCTGCGTTGGTCCCCAGCGTTTGAAATGGTTTATGAATATTATTGGGCACCATGAGTTCATCATTAGCATTCTGATTTTGGTAACTTAGACTTTGGGTTGACACCGGCGGAGGCATCATGAATCTTAAGGTGGGACAAACCGCTTATTATATTATTGAATTTGTTGGTCTGGAGGATGGATGATTATTGAATTTGGTTAGCTTGGAGTATGGTGCGGACCCCACGCCGTTACCATTGAGTAAGACAGCTGTGGCATGAAGCCCAGCAAAGCATTTACTATTCGCAACGAGGCGCGATGATGGCTTTGGTGATCAAATACCCATAAAAGTCTACTTTGGTGATTCCCGGTGTGGAATTCTTTTTATAATTTGGGTGTACGTTGGGTTGGGCATCTGCATTGCATACACAGAATCTCATGAACACATGTTTATTGACTTCACTGCTACCCTGCCGTAAATTTGTCTATCTCCTTGACTTTAAATTGTATTAGGTGTTATATGATATGCGTTGTAGAATATTTTGTGCCGTGAGATTAGTTAGAATGTTAGAGTGTTTTGGTTCTGGGCTTTAGCTCATGGCATTCGTGCCATAGGTGAGGAGGAGTTTATGGAGGAAGTCATCCCAGAGGGAGGAGAAGGATTTGAAGGGCAGGGTGAGTCTCAAGAGCTTGTGGACTTTGCTGATGTAGTCTGAGGATGCGATACCTCTATTTTTGTTCTTTTGTTTCAAGTTTTCTTGCAGCACTTTTAATATCTTTAAAATCCTTGGTGAAATTGTAATCGTTATGTACTTTTGAACAGTTCAGAACTCTTTTATGATGTAATAATTCACGTATGTAAATATGAATGAATGGCTAAAATATCTCTTTATTTATATTTATGTATGTCCCGACGTGCCTGGAGGATGGGGCATCACAGCTGGTATTAGAGCCCAGGTTTAGTGAACCTTCAGCCCTTGGGTTATGGAAAACTATGTGTTTTGTCGCATTGGAGCTCTATAAGATGTGTTGTATTGCTTATTATTATCATCTATATATTATAAGAACAATTTGCTGTGTCTAAGTCTTATAGAGAGTCGTATTAGGACGCTACCGAGTTCAGGAATAGCAGGGAATCTACATGTGAAGGATGAGTTAGGGTATTGAGATTGGAGACCGAAGATTCATGTAACGAGTTATCTTATTTGAAGGGGTAGATAGGAGTATGTACCAGGAAAAGTTTTAGATATTACCTCGAGAGCCACCGTTAGAACCTCATAACTTCATCCTTATAAGTCATTTTCTCATTTACTTAAGCCCTTGAGTCAACTTTTTGAAGTTCTTTCGAGTGTTCTTCCTTCTTATATCATTTGTCCTCAATGGTACTGTCACGTGTCGTTCGTCAATAACCTTTATGTACAAAGTCTTGTTGGTAACACTATTAGAAATTCAATTATAGATAATACTCTCGTCCTCAAGTTTTCATGCCTCGATAATGACCGATATTTGCATTTGATTCTCCTCCGATTCAAGTCATCATCCTTGAACTAACTCTTTTATTATAGAACTCGATATCAATTCTTTATTAATTACCCGTTCCAAACATTCGACATTGATAAAAATTTTTGCCGTCGTTCCTTTCTCTAGATTCTGAAACCACAATCTATTGCAATAATTTTGTGAATTCTTTGTACACTCTTGAAATCTTTACCAAGGAAGTAGACTTGGATGCTTGAATTGAAGTATGTTAGGCCGACGTAACTTTAGGGTAAATATTTAGTTTGGCGGCCCATTACTTAACATCTCTTTTATCAGAATCTGATTATACTAGACTAGTTCTAAGAACATTTGTTTAAGTATTGTTCGCTGTCCTTCTCTTGTTTCACCTATATTTGATCCCCAAATGACCACTCAATTTGTGTCAACGGTAATTGCTTTAACCGTGACCATTTAACCTCATACAACCTATTATTTGAACCACATGGGAATCTTCCCTTGAATCTCGATAAAGGACTTGTTCACCTTCCTTAAGCCATTTTAACCTCTAGTCACATTTCGTGGAGTCTAGTACATCGTTCGAAATTATCGATTAAACGCTTGATCACTCACCGCTCTAGGTCGCCTCTCCTAAGGCCTAGATCGATAAGAAACAATAGTTATCATAGTTTAGTGCTTTCACAAGGAATTTAGATCATGCACATCCTCAGTAGAACCACTTGGTGCATTATCGAGTTGCAAAGCAGATCTCTACCTGGAATGTGTTTTAAAGATTAATAACCCTAACTGCACGAACTGCTAAGTAGAAGCTCATGTAACATCTCTAACGAAGACCTATACAAAGGTTCTTATCGCCATCATTGATAAAGCATGCATGGGGCCCGCAGGGGTGTGGCACGAGGGACTACAATGGAAGTGCTATGAAACTTGGAAGTAATGTGCGTCTACGCGATCAAAGTCCGATGATTTTATCCACACCTATTCTTGTTGGGCCTTTATGTGTTATGTATCTCGCTCTTTGCAATCGTTCTAAGAAAAACTTGTATTCTTAACTGATTATGTACTCAAACTCGAATGTTATGAAATACAAATGAATAATTCTTAAATTAACTCCACAACATCCCAAAACCTAAAGACAATCAAGATTTTAAAAAGGTGACTCACAAGATGCAATGCCTTCCCTCTTTATTCAGATGTCAGGAAGATGACCTAACCATCAATGACTAGTAGATGGACCTGTAGACGAAGAAGTGCCAGGGTTAGCCCAGGCCTTGCGTGAACTTGCAGCCAGCGTTATTTGTCCACACATGTGTGATTGGGCGTGGTTCTTATCATAACTCAGAAAGCAACGAGCCCCTACGTTCAAGGGGGAGCTGAACCGAGAATAGTCGTAGAATGGCTAAGAGCAATTAAGAAATTATTCAACTCTATGGGAGTTCAAGATGAGGATGATCAAGTGGCCTTAGCAGCGCACTTATTGAAGGGAGAAGTTGATCATTGGTGGACTATGATCAACAACACCCAAGATGTGGCAGCTTTAACCTAGAATTAGTTTGAAGAATTATTTTTAGAAAAGTACTTCCCAGCTCCCTTTCGATAGGAATAAGTTAGAGAATTTTCAGAGCTAAAACAAGAATCTATGTTAGTAAGCCAGTACGTCAACCGCTTCAAAGAGTTGAGCCGATTCATGGACACGAAAGATCGAGTGGGGCCTAGAACTCTCTATCCGAACTAGAGTCATCTACTTACAACTTCCAATGTACACTCAAGTAGTACAAGTAGAAGTGAGGAAGCACCAGCTCTGGAGGGTTTGGAACTAAAAAAGAGGAAGCATAAGCACTGGAGAATCGGTAAGGAGCAACCAAATATCTATTCCTAAGAAGCCGTACCACCAAGAGTATAGACAAGGGCGACCAAGGGATCCCTCCACAACATCTGTGGTATGCTTCGAATGTCGCCAACCAGGACATAGAAAGTATGAGTGCCTGCACCTCACACAGAAGAATCAAAACAACCATCCCTAACCATGGAGGCAACCCTAGAACCAGCCACCAAAGTACTCGCAACCAATTCAGGTCACCCGACTAGCAACTAACCAACAAAATAGGAAGGTAAGTCTCTACTATGAATGCGGTCAGCCCGGGCACAAAAATTCAGGATGCCCACAGCTAGGACAGGGGAACTAGGGAAATCAACCGCAACAATGGAAACAATCGCAACCTCAACCAGAAGGGCACCAACAGCATATCCAAGTTGCCAGGCCTTTTGTCAATAATCAGGGTATGCTTGTGTTCACAACTCGGGGATGTATGTTAGTTTAGACTTGTTGCATCATATGGAAAAGGATACGCTTGAAGGATAAAAGCTTTTAGGTTAACAACTAATCACAACCCTCGAGCCATGGAGATGTGACATGATTGTGGAAAATGAGGTAGTAATCAGTCTAAGATGTTAGCAAGACAAAACAACCATCACTTTAAGTTATGAATGTATGAGCCTGACCCTATCTACACCCTTAATAAAGAATGAATCAAGTAAACAAGGACACAATTTTAAAGACGAGAAGGCACAAGTGCTAGCATATCATCCCCAACCTTTCACACGATGAAGTATGGGACGAAATTTCGGGGACAAAATTTGTTTAAGGGGGTAGTTTGTAACGACACGGTTCAGACCATAATTGTAACAACCCAGTTGATAATGACCCATGTAAAGACCCAGCCCAAACCCTAAGTGTTAGTGATGCATAGCTCACAAGGCCCTAGAGCACGGAAGAGGTTCGAAACCCTAACTGGACTTGAAAACCCTAAGTTCGATCTAAAAATCATAGAAAGGTCCAAAGCTCAAGTAACAAAATCTTAACACCCAGAGAATCTCTCAACATTCTAAATTAAGTAAATAACATGAAATATAAGATTAAAAGCCAAAAATTTTCATGATTAAAGTAAAATGACTGTTTTGCCCCTAATACAGCAAAAAGTCTTAAAAATTCAAAATTTGACACATGGACACTCCAAATCAAGAATTTAAGTACAATTAACTATCAAAAGACAAAATAATATCAAAAATGACAAAAATGATCCTTAGTGGTTGGCCACATTGGAAGTTGTGCCAAAAAGTAGTTTTTTCTTTCTTTTAAGCTTAAAAAGATGAGAAGGTGTCAAATCAATCATTATGATGATCAAAAACTTGTTGAACAAGTAATATACATAATAATATGATATTATAGGCTAACAAAAGTAAACAAGTCATTATTGAAGTTCGTACACATTAAAATAAGTCAAAAAGTCTTATATTGTCAAACTAGGTTAATTTGACTTAAAGGACTACATCTATAGAATTAATTGCCATTCAAACTATGATAATTCATGAGAATACTAAATTTATCATAAACATACTTAAATAATAAGTTTTAGTAGGAAAAAAACCCCAAAAAGATATATAAAATTAACTTTTAAAGCATTTTCTTGCACTAGAGGGCACACAAACCAATACAAAACCCCATGATTGATTGAGATCAGATTTTTTGTCCCCCAAATTGACCACCCAACTATATTCCCTTCCCTTGATGTGATATGTTCCCTCAAAACTAGCACAAAATTAAATAAACCCATGTGAACCCATGTGATATGGAAGAAAAAGTACTTAAAATGCATTATTATGTTCCCTATCCTTTCCTATTTAAACCATGCCAAACACCCTCCATCTCCTCTTCATTTTTTGTCCATATAGAGAGAGAGAGACCTGATTGAGTGTTCTTGAGTGTTCTTGAGTGCTCTTCCAAGTTTGAGAGAGAAAGGGAGGAAAGAAGAAAGAAAGAAAGAAGGAATCAAGAAAATCAAGAGGTGTTTTCCTAAAGATAAGTCCTTCCATCTTCCCATCCTTGAGCCCTCTAAATAAGTAAGTAAAATCTATAAACCTTATGTCTAATATCACTCAAAATATCCCTCAACTCATCTCTTTAAGCACTTTAAAATTCAGGAACCGAAAACAAATCGGAAAGGCATTGTGGTTAAGAATTAGGGGCTGTTGTATTTTTGGATGATATGAGATGTTGTAGTGTGATGTTATTTTTGAGTTTGATGACTTAGGAGTGTTCTGGAACCTTGATATTCATGTCTAAAACACAACTATGCAAGAAAATGGAACAAAACCTTGACATATCATAAGTAGGAGCCTTAAACATAAAGAGACTTGATTTTTGAGAAGTTTGATGTTTCTGCCCTGAACTTTGGAATGCCATAACCCAATGTAGAAAATTGATCTAAGCATGTTATTTATCTCTGAATTTATATTTTTGTGTTATCTTTCGATCCAAAGTTAGTTTCAACTCATTTGAGTGCGTGAGATCCATATTTCACATCACGGACGTTGTCACTTGCATCTTGGCATATTGGAGTCCCTCTGTGTAAACCATTGTTGGGATAGGTTGTTGTCTTTCTTGGTTTTAAATCTAGGGTGTCCATAGTTGCCATTTTTTGTAAATGTTTTGGGATATATTTCCCTTGTACACCCTAGGTTCGTCCCCGGTGTTACAAATTTGCTTTATACACCCTGGGTTTATCCCCAGTGTTTGAAATGGTTTATGAATATTATTGGGCACCATGGGTTCGTCACTAACATTCTGATTTTGATAACTTAGACATTTGGTTGACACCGGCGGAAGCATCACGAATCTTAAGGTGGGACAAATAGCTTATTATATTATTGAGTTTGTTAGTCTGGAGGATGGGTGATTATTGAATTTGGTTAGCCTAGAGCATGGCGTGGACCCCACGCCGTTGCCATTGAGTAAAATAGTTGTGGCATGAAGCCCGACGAAGCATTTACTATTCACAACTAGGCGCGATGATGGCTTTGGTGATCAAATACCTATAAAAGTCTACTATGGTGATTCCTGGTGTGGAATTCTTATTATAATCTAGGTGTACGTCAGGTTGGGCATCTGAATTGCATACACAACATCTCATATACACATGTTTATTAACTTATATGCTACCCTACCATAAATTTGTCTATCTCCTTGACTTTAAAGTGTATTGGGTGTTATATGATATGCGCTATAGAATATTTTGTGCCCTGCGATTAGTTAGAAGGTTAGAGTGCTTTGCTTTTGGGCTTTGGCTCATGGCATTCGTGCCACGGGTGAGAAGGAGTTCTTGAAGGAAGTCATCCCAGATGGATGAGAAGGATTTGAAGAGTAGGGTGAGTCTCAGGAGCCGGTGGACCCCGTTGATATGTTTTGAGGATTCGATACCTTTGTTTTTGTTCTTTTGTTTCAAGTTTTCCCGCAGCACTTGTAATATCTTTAAAATCCTTAGTGAAATTGTAATCCTTATGTGCTTTTGAATAGTTCAGAACTCCGTTATGATGTAGTAATTAACGTATGTAAATATAAATGAATAGTTAGAATATCCCTTTATTTATATTTATGTATGTCTCAACGTGCTAGGAGGACGGGGCGTCACACTACCGATCCCTGGATTAAACCATATTCATTAAAGAAAACAGCTTTGATACCAATTGTTCGAGAAAAACTACCAAGATCATTGATTTGAATACGATTTTTTCGATAAAAAATACTGGACAGGAAATCACCGAAATAGGTTTTAATATAAAACTTTTTGATGTCGAACGATCAAAATAAAATTGGTACTTCCAAAGTTTGATTTCGAATTATACATTTCGAAATCTGGTATAATGATTTTGGTAACTGCAACAACTACGGATGTGATTCCTTCAAGTTGAAGCCCCGATGAAAATTTTTACTATATTCCCGGATGCGAGTCGCGAATGTAGAGTGGGCTACGATATATCGTGATCTTGAACCTGCTAATCTAGCTATAGAGGATTTACGTGGAAACCCTAATTCAATAATGAATGTAATGTGGGCTAGGGTTAGCATAACAGCATATATATATAGGGCTACAACAGGAATCTATAGAATAAATATGACTTGGGCTTCTAATGTAATTTTAAAAATCTGCCTACCCCTGAGACAATTTTCTAAAAGCACAAATTACAATTTATACCACTA
Source organism: Heliamphora pulchella (assembly GCA_032270985.1). NCBI lineage: Eukaryota > Viridiplantae > Streptophyta > Magnoliopsida > Ericales > Sarraceniaceae > Heliamphora > Heliamphora pulchella. The sequence continues at coordinate 4,051 of JAULJZ010194348.1, read as the reverse complement.
AAGAATCGTAATTACATTCACAGCCACATTCTCAAAATCGATTATTTGAGCTCTTATTATTAAATGCTTAACTCATCTCCCTAAGTTAAGATTTTTGATAACCGCCAATTAAATTTAATTACTGATAATTTAATTTAATTGGCTTCTTAAAATTCCTTAAGCCCTTCTTCTTAACCTATTTGATAGCCTGATATTAAATCCATCTGTAGAGTTTGGCCTGGTCAAAACTTATAAGCTTCCATAAGGGGGTATCGTCAATCCTGAACAATCGGGACGTAGATTCCATCAATAATTAATATTCGCCCTATATTTAATATCACTATCAAACTCACCGAGAATATTGACCTGTAAAAGAACGTACCCTCTGATGAATCAAAACAACGAATACTAAATATACGCGAATAATAATTATTTTAGAATTAAGAATATAAGAACTCATAATAACCTTAGAGTTTGAATTAATTTATATAGTCAGTATAAAATTAATTATTCTAATGTGGTCCTGTTCAATACACGAAGTGTACTAGCACTGAGAGTTGAAATAATAGATGACACTATTATCTGTTTCCCGTAACCAAGACAGGCCAACTAAAACTCTGCGCTGCAGTTATACCAATAGTTTGTCCAATTCTATCTATATTGTGAATCATAAACTTATATTCTGCAACAACCTATAATCTGATCTCCTGTGTGTAAGTCGTATTCTACACACCAGATTAAATACTGTACAGAATAAATGACATCCATGTATAACAATAAAGAAATGATATCGCATGCATTGCTCGTTAAGATTCTCTTAAAATGAAAAATAATTTTATTAAAGAATAAAATAAAATACTAAAACTAACAAAATTTATAGTCTTTTAGTATACAACACCGACACAAAGATGGTGGCCTGCTCTAGGATGACGAAAAGGTCACGGTCGTGAGGGTAAGGACACACCCTCTTGGATTTTTGAAAAAGGTGGCGGTAGTGAGGATCAGGATGTCACAGCCTGAATGTTTTTGGTGGTTTCTTGGGTTTTGAACTGAATTATTGACTTTGCTTGCTTAGGAGCATCATTTGATAGTGTAGGTGCAATCCCAAGAGGGGGGTGAATTAGGTATTTTAAACATTTATGCCAATATTGATCTAATTAAACATGCAATCCCAAACATCCAGAAGCATTTTCTAATAAACAAATTCAAGTAGATATAGAATTTAAAGTGCGAAATTAAAGAGATAGAGTTATAGGGATACAACACCAAGATTTATAAGGTTCGGCTCATCGGCCTACGTCCTTGCCTCAAGCCAACCGCTATGAGGATTCTACTAAACACTCCTTCAGTAGGCGGAGTAGCCTCTCTCCTTAGTCTAGGCGGAGTAGCCTTTCTTGAGGATGTCCCCTCATGTACACAATCCTTATAGGCGGAGTTCTCTCTCTGCTTCAATAAGCGGAGTGGCCTTTCTTGAAAACCACCTTCTCAAGTTAAAATAAGAATAACAAGAAATCCAAATAGGATTATACAATAAATAAGCTCCTTCAGCGAGTAAATTAATACAAATACAGCACACTAATGTTCACACCAAATAATATATAAGTGAGAAGCTCAATGGAGGAATTTTAAGGTTTTCTCTAAAAAATGAAAAATTTAAGGCAAAAACTTGATGTATATGAGAGAGTATGATGGAAGACTTTGCTATATGTTTTTCAAGGCTTAAGGGGTCTATTTATAAGCCAAAAACATGAACTAGCCATTGGGCTAAATGTGGTAATGGTCAAACTAGCTGTTGCAGCAAAAAATATTCAAATTATAGCATGTTCAGTTGACTGGAGTTGACCATTCAGTCGACTGGATCGCGACTGCTAAATTTTTCCGACTTCAAATGATCATAACTCCTTCATTCGGACTCCGAATAGG